>CAJPEV010005759.1:0-13267 GCA_905338385.1 Darwinula stevensoni
GGACAGACTACTTCAGATAGAAGTCTACCAACGTCAAAGGAATTTAATTTTCGATGGGATTCCCGAAGGAGACGATGAGGATCCTGAAAACCTGGTCCGCGTTCTCTTTCGAGAGAAATTAGCCATTCCAGAGGAAACGGTCGACAAGATACCCTTTTACGCCGTTCACAGGCTATCACAACGCAAAAGAGAGGATGGTCGCCCAAGAGGCAAACCCAGACATCGTTCTCTGATCGTTTCCTTCTCCCAGATAAAAGACAGAGATTGTGTCCTCCGACTCCACATGGCGTTTCTTAGCACTCCAAAACTTAAGAGAAGTAGAGTTGGTAGATTTCGGAGATTCCAAAGTGATTGACAAACCCATCAAAGTTGTCAAAAATCCCTTTTGGAAAAACGTCATTTTTCAATGGAAAAATTGGATATCGAAAACATCTCCTCCCAAGATAAATCAATGGAAGGGCTTGACTATATGGAACAATTACAAAGTATGTAGGGGCGAAAAACCGTTCCATTTTAAGGAATGGGACAGCCAAGGAGTCAGGTTCGTAAACGACCTTCTGGATCAGGAAGGAAATACTCTCCCTTGGAAAGACTTTCAAGAAATATATGGGGCAAAAGGAAATTGGTTGCTTTATCACGGCGTTCTAAAATCATTTCCAAGCCCTCCAAGACCCAGTAATCGATCTTCAGAAACGGAAAGACCTTTACTCCCGTATCCTATAGAGATCCTGAGTACGAAGCAAAAATGCAGTCGCTTAGTTTATGATGGCTTCCTGAGCGTGCTACAAGTAGAGGACACAGCAAAGAAGAAATGGGAAAAGTGTCTAGACACCAAATTCGACGACAGTACATGGTTGAATTTTCATAAAAGACTGTTCTCTATTTCATCTACAAAATTTCGCTCCTTTCAATACAAAATTATACATAGAATACTCGTGGTAAACTCTTGGCTTATTAAGATAAAAAAAATTGAGCACGATACATGCTCTTTTTGTAAAAGACACCCTGAAACCATGAAACATATTTTTTTACGATTGCGTCCTAGTGAAACAGCAATGGTCACTTCTATCAGACTGGTCTAAAAGCTGCCTCTCAAGAAACCCGAATGCGATTGAGTGCATTTTTGGATGTGATGAGGGCCCAGGAGCACAAAACACAATCTTAGTGCTCTTCAAATACTATATTTATATAATTGTAGAAATGAAAAAAAAAAATTCCATCAACATTGACCCCTTTTTTGTACAAGCTGAAGGACTTGTATGAGCAAGAAAAGCTACTGGCACAACGCCAAGGTCAGACGGAAAATTTTTTTAAATATTGTATACCCTTAAACACACTAGGTGAAAGATTGTCTTAAGAAAAATCCATAAGTTTTTTGTTTTTGTTTTTGAACAAGTTCATGTTGCAAATTGAGGGGATTTTTCAGCGAGTTCCTTTTTTTCTCTCTTCTCCCCTCCCCCCATCCTTTCTTCGCTGAGTCCCTCTCATGTTTTTTTTTTCATGTTTTTTACTTTCCTATTTGTCACTTTTCATATGTGTATGTAATATCTCCTGAAAATTCATGAATAAAAAAAAAAGAGTCGAATCGTTCGCGCCGCTCCATCGGCGTCTCCGAGCCGAACGAAGAAGAATCCTCCATCCCCTCCACACTAGTGAGATTGGAGGATGTGGAGGAAAGAAGCGGGGCGTCCGTGGGAGCGGCTTGCTCCCGTCGGGGCCCATTGGATTGTCGTTACTTGGAGGCAGGGATTCCGTCGCCGTCTCGCGGGGACGCTGTCATCCATCATGCGCATTCCCGGGGGGGTCTTCCCTCCAATTTTTCTGGGACTAACACGGTTGAACTCGAGAGAAATAAAGTTTTTAATTTTTTTAGATTTTCTTTCCCGGCATTGACAACGGAGATCACGCGAGTAATTAGTAGCTATCGCGACGAATTGGGTGATGAAATGGAATTGTGTGCCGACCCTGTTCTTTTCCCGCAAAATGACTCGTGTTGGCGCAGATGAAACATGCATGATCACGCCACGAAATGCCTTTCGACGCCTGGCTTCATCGCTGCGAAGGTGAACCAGCGGCACGCACTGTTCATCCGCTTCGGTTTCTCCTTTCCAAATGTTGTGCGGATGTTCAACGTTGAACTTTAGTTAGTTTAGCGAGTTAATTCATGAAATTTTGCAGAGGAGCCTATATTAGTGTGGAACATGGACGTTGAAATTCTCTGGCTCGCTAGGTGGCCATTTACCGAGAAAACTCCGAGTATAAAAAAGGAATTATTATCCAGTTTGTTTAAGAGAATTTTCGCTTCGAAAGAAATATTAAAAGAAAAACGCACGAGACCCTACCGATCGCAATTTCGAAAAATTTCATTTTTTCATTAAATGGATGAAGCGGTCGTGCGGGATCGGACACTTCAGCATCTGCTGAACGCATTCCGCAGCGCCATAAAAGTTTGCGAAGGGCCGTTGGACAGGATTCGTTTCATCGATTCTGAGCTACTCAGCAAAGGGGTAGAAAGGTTGGGAAAATCGGGAGGAGGTCCTCCGTCGAAGCAGTGAGCGGGAACATCCACGTGCTGCCCGTGGAAATCACGCCGCGAAATGCCATGACCGTTACGTAGAAGCACCACGGAGCGTTCGAACCCGGCGAATACCAGAGACGAGGATTTCCCCTCGGGCGGGAACAAACACCATCCGAGGCTTCGCTTGAGGCTTAGCCTCATTTGCTCTTTTCACCTGGGCTTTTAGTTTCGCTGCAACGACTCGTGCGACCCGGATGCTGGATTTCCCATGAATCCGTGGGTGTCGATCCGACTGTTCGCCTCCGCAATGCGAGTGGCATTAACAAGAATAACATCATCATCATAAGAGATGGAATGGCGGAATTCTGAATGTCTCCTTTAATCGTTTCTCTATAGCGAACACGCGCTTCCACGGAATGCTCTTCACGAATGCGATTTCTTGCAGAGACGAGAATGCGAACCGACCTCGCTCCGGTGAACAAGTTCACCCTCCAAGCATTTTGGAGAAGTCTTCAATATTCTGGTCTTCGTGGTGCCGAAGGTCTTCGTGACACGAGGAAGACGGAACGAGGAACAGTGCATCTCGAGTGCAAACAAAATGCCAGTAAATAACCAATAGGTTATACCGAGAATGAGATATTTAAATGAAAAGAAAATACCCAACGATCGAAAGAAAATGTCTGCAGCACAGGCGGAGAGAAATAGTCCATTGAGGACAACCGAGGATAACCTTTCCGGGAAGGATTTCCAGGAAGTTGGATCCGATCGCTTTCTAGAGACTGTTTGGCTCCGTACAGTCGCTAGAATATATGTGCAGCCATCCCTAATTCCCCCAATTTTTTTTTGGAATCTCTCGATCTTGAGCTACTCCCACTGATGGAGTACATGATCGATGAGACGATGCTGTTGGAAAGGCTGCTTCTGGAAATTCGAGGAAGAACAATGGATTACTCCTCCAGAAAGAGGAAAAAATACGATCTGGAAGAAAGGAAAAGGGGAAGTGGGTTGGCAAAGGATCAATTTTAAGCCATAACTAAGCATGAATGGTTTTATACGTGGGGCGGCCTTTTCACCCTCGGATTTTAGGAATTTTATCGCACTTCGCAACTTTCTCGCAGGGTCTTCGGCCATCATTGTTCATTTCCACTCCAGCATGGTTTGCCACTCTGTAAAATCGATGGAATGTCATGTTGGCTAGTCTTCTTCTGAATGCGGATTTTAGGCGAACCCATTCCCGAGTGCAAAAAGAAAAGGTCCAAGAGTGTTTCTACCCAAACGGGGCACAGAGAGGAAATGTCACTCGAAAGAATCTTTCTGGTTTTCCTGCAGAGGAACACTTCGACCGATTTTTTTTTATTTCTCTACTGGAATAATTATTCACGGAATTACTCTCTCTCTCGTCTTGTCTCGTGTCGTTTTCCTTGGATCAGACGTCAACCGTCGCAGTGGTTGTGGTGAGGAAATTTTTCCCGTCCGAGACGGGAAAAATTCGGGAAAAATACCTCTTTGCCTGCTTCACCTGGGATCTTCCTTCTCCCATCAAAACGGAACACCCCTCCCTGAAGGTGAATTGTCACTTTGCTTCACTTTTTGTTTATTGGGCTCTTGACTCCCCTTCCCCTCTCCGAGCCAAAATGAAACCAATTTTTAGATTCGGAGTGTCCTGAAATCTTCCGTGAATGCGGGAAAATTTGGCACGTCCCAGGGACTTCTGAGGCATTGTAGTAGTGTGAACGGTTCACAAAATAGACGAAGACCGTCACCAGGGTGTTACCCCAAGGTCGGGTCGATCGTCAAAGTCAGTTGAGACGAACCTGGCGGAAATTGCCGGAAAAAATTGCCCGAATGCCGTCATGAGGGGATTTGGGGCTCTTAAAGAGTTCCCAAACTATGACTCCCTCATCTCCTGAGGGATTTCTGGCAATTTTGCTCCTCTTAATTAGCCTCGATGATCATTCGAGGGCCGGCCATTGAGCCTTGAGTTTCGATACAAATCGAGGGGGAAAAAAAGGCCAGGAAAAACTTTTTACTGGCTCTTGGCTAATGAGATGGAGTTTAGAGAACGATTCTGGCGTAGGCTCGTGTTGCCCTGTTCCCCGTCGTCGAGATTCCGCTCCTGAGCTGGTTCATCGAGCGCGGGGAAGTTGGAACGATTCGAGCCGGCATCACGGATGGATATATTCGGTGACCGTGTGGGCCGAGGATTTCAGGGAATTTCGTTTGAGGTGTCGGGGGCCACTGATATGCAGATGCATCGAGATGTCGTTCGCGAGATTCGGTACTGCACCAGACACGGTACTCATAACATTTCCTATCTCCTGTCGAGTCTCGTGCGTCTCGTCACTGCAAAATCGGAAAAAGGTCCAAGAGCGTTTCTACCCAAACGGGACGCAGAGAGGAAATGTCACTCGAAAGGGTCTTTCATGGTTTTCCTGCAGAGGAACACTTCGACCGATTTTTTATTTATTTCTCTACTGGAATAATTATTCACGGAATTACTCTCTCTCTCGTCTTGTCTCGTGTCGTTTTCCTTGGATCAGACGTCAACCGTCGCAATGGTTGTGGTAAGGAAATTTTTTCCGTCCGAGACGGAAAAAATTCGGGAAAAATACCTCTTTGCCTACTTCACCTGGGATCTTCCTTCTGCCATCAAAACGGCCCACCCCTCCCTGAAGGTGAAGCTATTCGCAGATGACCTACTGTTCACTGCCCCTTCCCGGGAAGCAATAGCAAATGTTCTGGAGGCCTTACAAACTTGGTTAGAGGAAAATGGACTTGCAGTCAACTCAGAGAATACAAAAATCATGAGGTTTAGGAGGGGGGGGGGGGTCGCTGGGCCAACATGGATGTCTTTGAATTTGATAGTCACCCCCTAAATATGACCAACTCATATACAATCCTAGGGGTCACATTCCAGACAACTTGCTGCTTCACCGAACATTTTAAGAACGTGGTTGTAAGAGCTACACGAGCAACATTCTCCCTGCCCAATCCACGCAAGCTTTCTGTTCAGGCAGGAGTCAAACTTTTCAACATCAAAATTCGACCAATCCTTACATTTGCCATAGAACCTATTTGGCCCCACCTAAAAGTAGCAAACCTGCACACCTTAGATAGGGCAAAAACCACTTCCTGAAAAAAATGCTATCCTTGCCCCCAAGTGCATCCAATACACTGGTGTTGGCCATGTGCCACCAGGAAATTCTAGTTGAGGATCTGCTACGTGAAATGAACCTCTCAGAGAATATGCAAACCAAGCAATACAGAACAGAGATTGAAGGGAAGAGAAGGGACATTGAAGAAGATTTTTGGAAAACACCGGCCCTAACAGGAGACCAGTTGACTGGACCAATCGACAAGATTCGACATGTACTGACTCGACACGCCCTCCATGGATTCCACTTTAAGATCTGCAAAACCAAAGCCTTCCACAAAGCAAAAGAAGGATGTGTATGTTTGCTTTGTGGGGAGTCAGCCAACACATATCTTCTACTCTCCTGTAATAAAAACACAATGTCACTGACCAAATGGGCAACGATGGAATAGAGGAAAAGGTTCTGTAATATATTCTGTATTTACCAAATTGACAAAAATGCCATGCTATGGTGCAATAAAGTTTTGTTGATGATGTTGACAAGAAAAGTGACGGATTACGGAAATGATCCGAATCGGCCTGTCCGTCTCGATCCTCAGATGCAAAGCGATTCGAGGAATGGTCCCGAAAACTTAGCACGAGCACGATCGCGATCTGAAGGCATTTGGATAGACGTCCGAACGAGACCCGGCCCGTGACCTCGGTCAGGTCGAGACGGGTCGGGACCGGGATCGATTCGGATCGTGGGAGAGTCACGAGGCACTTGGAACTCTCGGCGCAGCCGAGCATACAATGCGCATGCTCAACGGAAGATGCAGTTAGCGAAACCAGTCGTCTCGTCCAGAAGGAGGCATTTCCTTCCGAGCTCTGGAGAGGGTAGGTCGCTTTCTCGTTCTCCGTAGCACTCTTAGCACGAGCGCCATTTCCTTCTCGATGCATTCGGGCTCTTTGTGGAGGCTTTCCTATTATGCATCGCTTGGAAATGCTTTTAATAATATGTAAAGGACCTTTTTGTCCCCATCATTCGTGACCAGACGGAGGAATGTTGAGAAATAATGGTGGGATTTGCTGGGTGTTTCCTTTTTTCCCGTCTAGTTCCGTTCTAAATAACCGTTGCCTGTATTGTATGGGACGACGATGCCATTTTCTCACCTCTGTACCAGCCATTTACCGTCCCATCAGCTTCGCGACACGCTCGATCTCCCGAGCTTGTAGGCGATTTCGCGCTCTCGTGTTACTGCCACGCCGTTAGTTCGTTCTCTGTAGGGGTGTTTGGAATGCACTCGACAAGATGGAATCCCTGTTAACGAGGCGGAGATGGTCTCGTGCTTATCCCTGCTGCATCCTGTCCATTTTCGGAAGGATTTTCCTGCCACTTGTGTCAGAGAAATCACGGTTGCGTATTAGGAACACTCAGATCGGATTCTTGTAGGCAAGCCATATTCCTGAAGAAAATTTCGGCTTCCCTTAAAAATCGTGCCTTTTGAAGGTGTACGTGAGAACAAATAAGGTGCAGTCGGTGCAGTAACCTCGAGGTGGCACTACTGAAATGAGCGAATATGTGGGAGGTCGTACCAGTACCTAAGAATTTAGACACATCCCTGGCATGAGATATGCTATGAGCCCAGAACACCATAATGTGGTTGCGTTTCACGTAATACATAGAAAAAAAAGTAAATTGGTTTAGCGGAATCGTCTCAACGTTGACTGTTTCTAAGCTAGAAGTCTTGTATTGGTGGGAAGTGTGGAATCTTCTTTGCCCAGATTGTTTTCTATTGTCATGAAGTTCGAGGCCAATTGGAAGGATCCAGGCCCGATTCGATAACTCCTACGTTTCTTGCTGTTCAGGTGCCAATTATTTTGGGAATCTTGTGTTGTGTCTAGGAAGGTCTTGGGAATGTCTTCTTTATTACTGGTTATCTTCATGAATTGCCACTTTTCTTCACTTTTTGTTTATTGGGCTCTTGACTCCCCTTCCCCTCTCCGAGCCAAAATGAAACCAATTTTTAGATTAGGAGTGTCCTGAAATCTTCCGTGAATGCGGGAAAATTTGGCACGTCCCAGGGACTTCTGAGGCATTGTACGTAGTAGTGTGAACGGTTCACAAAATAGACGAAGACCGTCACCAGGGTGTTACCCCAAGGTGGGGCCGATCATTAAAGTCAATTGAGTGGAACGTGGCGGAAATTTCCGGAAAAAATTGCCTGAATGCCGTCATGAGGGGAATTGGGGCTCTTAAAGAGGTCCCAAACTATGACTCCCTCATCTCCTGAGGGATTTCTGGCAATTTTGCTCCTCTTAATTAGCCTCGATGATCATTCGAGGGCCGGCCATTGAGCCATGAGCTTCGATACAAATCGAGGGGGAAAAAAAGGCCACGAACCACTTCCAGGAAACTTTTTACTGGCTCTTGGATAATGAGATGGAGTTTAGAGAACGATCCTGGCGTTGCTCGTGTTGCCCTGTTCCCCGTCGTCGAGATTCCGATCCTGAGCTGGTTCATGGAGAGCGGGGAAGTTGGAACGATTCGAGCCGGCATCACGGATGGAAATATTCGGTGACCGTGTGGGCCGAGGATTTCAGGGAATTTCGTTTGGGGTGTCGGAGGCCTCTGATATGCAGATGCATCGAGATGTCGTTCGCGAGAGGCGACGATCCTGTCGTCTCCGACGACGTCGCTCTGCATCGTTAGGATTCACGAAGGCAGATGCGTCTCGGCGGTTTTGAGGAATCGCGACTCGATTTGGTCCATATCCGTATGCTAGAATGTGTGGAGCGATATGAGATGGAGGTTGTCCGTTCTCTATGCAGGCAGCGAGGAAGAGGGTATGGGTATCCGATGTTCGGTGGACTCGTCTTGCCGAAGCGATGCACGATGTTCCGAATCCACCCAACAGCGTTGCTCTGTGAGGAAGGGAAACCTGGATTTTGAATCGGTGTCTGAAATGGTTTCAGGGGAGGACCTGACGACGGAGGAGTTGCCACAAAGTGAAGCATTCAGGAAGGCACGGACTCAGTCGGAACCGCTCTACGGGAACAACGGGTTGCTCACCGGGTCGGGGAAGCTGCACCATCCGCCGGTGAGCAACAAGGACAGCGGGATCGAGTGCGAGGCCCAGTCCGCTCCGGTCGCGGCGTCCGAATGATCGCGACCGGGGGGGGGGATCGGCGCGTCCGGTCGGGCGAATGTGATAGACTGCGTCTGCGTCCGAGTGTGCCGCGGGTTCGTCGCGGCGCGTGCAATCGCGGCATCGGTGACGGCATCCTGGCTCTCGTCAGTTTTTTCTTCCCTTCGATCTGCCAACGTCATCCCCCGTCTTTATGCTCCTTCTCTCTCTCTCTCTCTCTCGATTTCTATTTTGTTGGTTATTTGTTTCGGTCTTCTATATGCTGATTCTCTTTCTCTCTCTTTCTACCTTTTGTTTTCTTGGAAACATGGTTTCTAGAATCATGAGAAGTGAATAGAAGGACAGAATAGATGATAAAAATGCAATATACAGATGCTTCCCGATGTTCACTTTCTTCCTGCCGGTTTCCTTTCGCTCCCCGTTCGAGATCGACTGGGTCGATTCCATCGGTGCTTCGAGGCAAAACCCAATGAATCACCCACGCGACCATACATCACGAACGAAGATTAATGACGAAGACCGATGCCTCTGCTCGGGTAAGGAATGTGGGTGCACTGGAGTGTCGAGTCGTCCGACCTGTTGAGCCATCCGGCCGGAGCCCCAAAAGGCGCTTCTATTCCTATAGTGCAGTGCCACTTGGACGGTGGAGTGCCACTTCGTTCCTGCATCCTTCGATTGCATCCAGGAAGTGAACCGAGTGAGGGTCTCTGTCTCGAGTTATTTGCTCGGTGATTTCGAAACGGCTGGGAATTTTCTCTTTCACGTGTGAGGAATCTCGTAGTGTTGATCTCGGTACCGTGGTCGGTACCAAAAGAAAGTGTTGATTCCCCATCGAGATGCTGCTGAGGTTGAATGAATTAAATGGATTCGTTTCTCATTCGTATCGTGCTTCATGCAAGCGAAAGCGGAAGTTCAATGACGCCTTATGGAAGCCGGTGAGGATTTCGGGAGGTAAAGTTCAGCATGGGGGTGGTATTTTTAGGCCTCCCGGTAACCATGGTTTACACGTACCATCTCGGTTTAGCAGGTGTGTGAAATGACCCTGTGGCTAACAGGACTGAGCAGAGGCAAAATGGGAGGAGGAGAGGGGTTGGCAAAGGATCAATTTTAAGCCACGACTTGGCATTAAAACTGTCAGACGTGCGACGGGGGGGAAGGTCGTGGACTTTGTTTTTAATTTATATAATTCGTAACCAAATAATATAGTCTCTTGTCACAAAGAAGTTATGATTCATCACCAGATTTTATTATTTGGTCACTCGATGAATTTACATCACCAAATTCTTAATACCATCACCAAGTGATTTCATCACCAGACGTAATGAATGTTGCACCAATTTCTCCCTTAGTATTTTCACCAGATGACTTGAAATGTCCACCAAGCTTTATTGAGTTAAGATTGAATCCTTGCCACAATTCATGTATGAAAAGAAATAAATAGTTGTTTTAGCGGGTCTGCAGGGTAGAACGCACTTTCTATCCCTGCCGTGAATTAGTATTCCGAGTGAGTGTTTGCCAGTTTTCATCCAAACATGGGCATGTGCTTTCAAAATTTGGAGCTCTCATAGCTCGGAGGGAGAGTCTTCTTCTCTTTAAGTTCTCCTAATGCTCCAGTTTTCTCATTATATACTCTTGTGGGCTTTTCCAAATCTCTTCCCTTGTGGGGTTGCCATCACTGCAGGCAATGAAGGCGTCTCGCTTTGTTTCAATGCCCGCATGCTCCCTGGTTGCCATGGCACCTCTTATACATAGACCACAATGAAGCTGGAATTCAGCGTCGTACACACCTCCCGTATACAGTATGTACACAAGCGCAAGGAGATTAATTACACAGGTCCTCCCCTGAAGTCCTTCCAAAGCATGATATCATCTTACAATCTCATCTTGACATCACAGGTATAACCAGAAATGAAGAAAAATCATTTCCCTGATTGGGTAGCAAATGCTGAGAATGTTTTCAGTTTGATGATTATATCATTTTCTTAGTGCGTGATAATGTAAATTTTCTAGATACCAGCACCTGTGATGGTGCAATCATATTTGGTGAAATAAATAATAGAAATTTTACGACCGATTGCAATTTGGTGAAAATTCATTTCGTTCTGGTGATGGAGTCAATATTTTTGCGGGCAGAAAATATTTAGCGACAAGTTCATTATTGTTTGTTGGGTGATTAAATATCTTTCTTTTATGATCATGGCAAGCCTACATCATATTCCATGAGTTTCGCAGATCGACAAACCTTACAAGAATGGAATTAAACTATCTCGGCCGCGGAGAGAGTCGCTGATTGCGAAAGATTTCGTGAGCGTTTCTGTGTGGATGCGGCCTTTTCACCTCATTCATTTAAGAATTTGGTCATTCTTAAATTCGACTCGGAATGAAAGAAGACATTTAAGCTGGCGATTCAACAAGCAGGGATCGGTCGACAGACGGCCTCGCGTTACCTGTCTTTCTGCCGACAGATCGATCGATCCTTCGCGACTCGTTCCAAATGACATTATTTGACCACCTCAAAGTCGAGAGAATGCATCGATCTTCGTTCCACGTCGGAGCGCCGTCCGATCAGAACCGTTCGCGTTTTCGATGGGTCGAATTTTCCCCGTCTCGGACGTTCCTCTTCCTTACCGCGACTATAGCGACGGATGACGTATGATCCGAGGAAAACGACACGAGACGAGACGAGAGGGAGGACCTCGGAGGGTGGTTAAACGGTTCGATGACGCATGGCCAAATGGTTAAATGGCCGACACCCATTAAGTGTCGTTAAGAGGAGGATTTGAGCGAACGTCTGAAGTCTCATGTGCAGTCGAATATCTACGGTGAGACCGTAACGTGCGATTACAAAACGTCAAAAACGAGCATCACATTGATAAACAGTCATCGTCGCGATAGTCATGGCATCATGGAAACAGAGAGACACCCATCCGAGTCGGGAAATTCCGATACGCACTTCACGTACATGGTACTGCACCAGACACGGTACGCATAACATTTCCTATCTCCTGTCGAGTCTCGTGCGTCTCGTCACTGAGGGAATGTTAGGCGGCGGCCCTTCTCGAAAGCTATGCTGGGCAGTGGATTTGTTTAATCGAGTGGATTCGGAGTCCATCGTGGCTCCGGATTGTTCGGGACAAGACGCTTGTCAACGTGGACAGCCAGGTCGACGACAGTGTTCGGTCACGGTGTAAGAAGTGGATCTTTTTTTTTTCCAGAACCTATATTATATTCGGTGCTTCCCTTTGATGAATTTCGACAAGAAAAGTGACGGATTACGGAAATGATCCGAATCGGCCTGTCCGTCTCGATCCTCAGATGCAAAGCGATTCGAGGAATGGTCCCGAAAACTTAACACGAGCACGATCGCAATCTGAAGGCAATTCATTTGGAGAGACGTCCGAACGAGACCCGGCCCGTGACCTCGGTCAGGTCGAGACGGGTCGGGACCGGGATCGATTCGGATCGTGGGAGAGTCACGAGGCACTTGGAACTCTCGGCGCAGCCGAGCATGCAATGCGCATGCGCAACTGAAGTTGCAGTTTGCGAAACCAGTCGTCTCGTCCAGAAGGAGGCATTTCCTTCCGTGCTCTGGAGAGGGTAGGTCGCTTTCTCGTTCTCCGTAGCAATCTTAGCACGAGCGCCGTTTCCTTCTCGATGCATTCGGGCTCTTTGTGGAGGCTTTCATATTATGCGTCGTTTGGAAATGCTTTTAATAATATGTAAAGGACCTTCGCCGTCGCCGGACGGTCACCGCCCCCAGATTGAAAAGCAGCGTCCTGCAGTTCATTAGCGGGACTAGCACGCGAGCAAGAATCGGAAGCAATGGCGAGTGCTTCGATGAGTTGCATAGAGTTTGTTCGCTGGAATGGTGATCATCTTCAACAAATATTTTTCACAAAGCAAAAATCGCATGCATTTAGGGAAAGTTGAAAAAGAAATTCCAACTCTATTCTTCAAGTTAGTTTAAGTTACTTTTTTTTTGCAAATGTTGTGTGATTATAAAATTTAGCAAATAAAATTTTAGCACAATTCGTGGACCATTGCACTTCCTCACCCTCGCGGCGGGAGTCGAGAGGAGCTTGAGAGCCACACTCTTCGCCCGAACGAGAAACCTTACAAGTAAACCAATCCGAAGAGTTGAATCGTGATTTCGGTTGTGGCATTCGAGGAGTGAGGTTGTCTAGACACTCGCTCCGTCGAAACATGTAATGCTGGGTGCGTAAGGCGAGTTCGACCCATGCCAAGGAAACCAAAGATAGTGACAGACAAGAATCAACCCTCCATCAAGGTGTGGAACTCTAACTACAATCGACTTCAAGCAAGCCTGGATGAAACTGTGAGTTTTTTCGAAGCGTTCGTACCAGGAGAGTCAGCTTCATCGTTAGAGCCTCATCTGAGTAAGAAAAGGCAGACTATGGGCCCGAAAGTTGATCAAGACAAACTCTGGGCAAAATTACAAGAATTCAGTGAGAAGCTCGACACTGAACTTCAAGAACAAGCTTCCATACAGAAAAGCATTCAATCCCT
>CAJPEV010005760.1:0-13254 GCA_905338385.1 Darwinula stevensoni
CTTGGCAACTTTTTTTTTCGGTATGTTTTTTTCAAACGGCCATGACTCATCTCCAAATGAATGTAGGAACCTAAAACCATACATTTTCAGAAAGAGCATGAAATGAACTTTCTTTTAGTTTTTTTTTTTCGACTCTGTACCCCAAACCGTTAAGAAGATATTCACATTTTTATACAGGGGCAAAAACTTTTGGCCCACCCTGTATACTGACATAGGTACCTAACCTTTTATTTATGAATTTAGTCCGCATACTGAAATAGAAACTATACATGTGATATTAGTACTTATTGCCCATCCTGTTGCCTACGTATGAATCTTTAGTTTTATTTTAAATATAACTTTCCAACGTGGATCAGCCCCCAAGAAGCTATAATCTATAAAACAGTCGAAGAAATCGGAGAAGGCTACGTGTAGGGATATGGCACGTTTTCTTTCCATAAACCAAACTTCGTCTTTTACATGTAGTCCTGATGTCGGAGAGATGATCTCGGCCTAATTGGTAGCACGACTCATCTTGAACATGTTTTGATAGGTCATACCGCCTCAAAAAGATCTCAGGTTAGATCGCTTATCAAAGCCGATGGATGGCAGATAATTTCATGCATAAATGCTGGATTGCCATCGGTATATTCCCAGACGGAGCGAGGTGGTTTTCCGTTGCCCATAAGCATGGGCGAAATTCCTCCGATGAGGGTGGCCAGGATGCATATCAGGACGACGGGACTTGAGCCACAAATCGGGCCATTTTAGTCAATTGGAACATGAAAGAGGCCGAAATGCTTTCGCTACCAGATATTCACAACTGGTGTTTGCGAGAACAGTTGGTTCTCGACTTAACCTAAAGCTACAGAAAGGAATTTGGTCCATTTATTAAATATTAGCAGGAAGCGTCCACGTCTGGCATTGCCGTTAATTTGTCAACATTCCACTTTGGCTCGGAAGGTGGAAGGAGGATCGTTCAACTTCCAACCTGACTCCGTAGTATGCCTACTGGACGAGCACTTAACAGTGCACATCATCCCCAGCAAGCAGTGTATTAGTACATACGAGTATCAACAAGTACTATCATTTTATTTATGGCACATACTGTCAGAATGAAATCAGTCTATTAAAGCAAGTGTTTTCAAGAAAGCAGAGCCTGGCATGAATGAAAGGACAGTAGAGTACCAAGCTGAAGGCACCAAAATCATCGCACGACGATTGCATCATTTCTTCGGGTTGTAAGCCCACTTATGGCTAAGAGCCATAAGAACTCGTTCATGTGACACGTTCATAGCGTTAGCTGTATCTAAAATACGTACGATGAAGGTTATGACGGAAATACTTTCGGTATCAAATCACGAATCTTGAACATATTGCTTGATTCGTCGTTCCGCCCACGGAGAGAGCAGATTAGATTGATGAAGGAAAAAAATTCCTTCGTTAAATTCGTTAATGCTGAATGTTCATCGGAATCTTCACTTGCGGAGCAGGATGCTATTTCATTGCCAAAAGGTACAGGGTGTTTCCGAGAAGGCGAACACAATTCTTGTAATTTCATTTTTCTCGACTGTAATGGGAAACTCCAATGGTTTTGGACAAATAGCCAATGGGTTTGTGGAGAAAATAAATATTTTTCGTTCTCAAATTTTTCATCGTTAATTATTTTTTTCTTTACAAATCTTTAGCATTGACGCACTCTCGCGCACTGACGAAAACATGGTGCATCATCGTACGCAAAGTTTCTCCCCTTACAGCTTTCCTCCTGATTCCGGACCTTCATTTATTCTTCATTGCGAGATCTTTGAGAGTCCACTTTAGGCTTTAGTAGGTACCCCCCATGAGAAAAGCCTGGAGCCGTGAGGACTGGTGATCTTAGGGGCCAGTCTCCATTACCAAATACAGGTGACTCTTGTTATATGCGGAGGTTGCGTTCCCGAGAATCGCCGCGTATATCGAAGACGCGTAAAACCGGAGGCTAATGGGATAGTGGGTAGCTATAGGGATAGTGATAGTCTCCATGCACCGAAATGAAACCGCGGATATGCGAAAACGCGGGTAACGAAAGCCACCTGTAGTGGGATAACTTTTCCTGGGTAGTGCTGCTGAAGGAAGTTCATGCAGATGCGGGATGTGTAGCTAGCATGAAGTAAACGTTTTCAAGGGTAATTCCGGTACGTTGGATATCTGGAAGAAAGAAATTCTTTAATATGTCTAAATAGCGCTTGGCCGACTCAAAGTGCAGCCATCTTCAAAAAAAGTAAGGCCCAAATGCAATTTCAGACGATATCGCCGCCCATGCAGTAACTTTACCTGGATGCCATGTATTCTGATTAAAAGGTTTTTCATAACTCCAGCATCGACAGTTCCGATTCTTTACATATCAAAGGTGAAATGAGCTTCGTTTGACTTGAAGAAATCCTCATATCACGGTTGGGCAATGCTCTACCTGCAACATATAGGGAAAGCTGCAAATCCCGTTCAAAAATTTGTGTGTCGATTTCGCGCCTGTACTGACTTCCAGCGAGAGGCGACGAACTGGCCTGGAAAGACTGCGTCGAATTCCCGCTGTAACTGCAGCTATAGTTTCTGGTGTTTGTGCTGTTCGCATTCGCCCTTTGCGTTTTTGCGTCACCCACATACCCTAATTCACGGTAATTTTTGACGTACTGCAACATTGAGTTGCGGAATAAAGCCTCTCTGATTCCTAAATCACTTAGAAACGCACGTTGTGCTTCCACAATGAAGCCTGACAAAAAATTTTCCAAAATATCGTACGGTAACGAATTTGCCACTCTCTATGGTAGATAAAACAACGTGCCTGACAGAACATTAACCTACTAAAAGATTTGAGATTGAAACAAGCACGGATGACTATTGTTAGCATTCATGATTGTCCAAGGAGCAATACAGCAATGGATTCGCCATCGCGACTCGATGGGCAGGTCCCGAGGGAGTGCCATGCCCGATACCATCATCAAAGGACATACTTCTGCTGATATCTTCGACTATGTACAGTATGTCGATCTGAACAGCGTCCAGGGACTTGAAGACCTTCGTGCCCCAAAAGGTTTGCGTGCGTTGGATTCCTTATCCAGCACGAATAATTGATCTGCTACGAGGGACAACGTCCCATTTCAGGAAGAACTGTCACCCGTCCGTCATCTCTACCTCTTCACCTACTCTTAAACTCTTCTTGTTGCTTCCTTCACTCAAGAACTTCGAAATGAAGGCAATGACTAATCTTCTTTCATTTCAATCCAAACGCAAGGAAATGATTTTGCCCATTCGTAAGTCATCGAAGGTTCGAATTCGATGTAAACCTAACTTAAGTTTTATTTTCAGCGAAGTCCGAGTGTGCAATCTTGCCTGATTTCATGTCCTGCTCGTGTTTTACATAACCACACACGACTGTATACATATAAATACAAAGTAGAGTTGATGCACACAGGTGTTAATGGTTCGGACTTAGGTAGCAGAGATTTTTGCCGCGTATACGTATTTAATCGCGAAAAAAAATTGTTACGTCACCCAGAATACTTCCCGTAGCACAAGCAGGAATCTGTTAATAGGCGTTTCATTCTGAGCGGAGGAAGGAAAAGATGGTAAGTCATCCATTCTCTTCATGAATACATGGTGTCTCAAAAAATGTATACACACTCGAATCAAGAGTGATTCTGGAAATCTGAGAACACGTGAAGTGCAAAGAAGGTGGAGAAATGAAGTTGCAACTATGCCACTATAATGTACTAGATCTTTCAAGGATTCAAGATAAGTTTGATGCTGATGTTACAGTGAATGGTCTCCAAGAACATTGCTAGTACGGTAATGCACAATGTTTTGATAGACCTCACACATCAACAGGTATGGAAAATGCTGATGTTGCAATGCAAGCATTCACACGATCACATGAATTTGAGGAGTCCTGTGCTGCTACCCCAGCAGAAACCTGTCCACAAGTTTGTTGCACTGTTGTTCACTGCTGTCAACAGTGCTTGGATGCTAACAGTGAACGATTTGAACATCTGTGGCAGTGAGCCATGCATTTCAAACTCTCTCCGCATACTGAACATTGTACCTCTCTGAATTACTTAACATATATTTTTTATATTAAAGTATGTAAGTATTTTTTTGAGACACCCCGTATGTTCATATCACTATAGCTACATAGTAAACTCTGGCATCTGCAAGATAAAGGAGAAAACGGTTTCCCCAATCAGGTCAATTATTTACCCTATATCTCATTGTTATCATGCCAAAATCTGTCGATCTATTTCGTCGTTGCTACCTAATGCAAAATGGGCTACCCTGACAGTCTTCCGCTACGATGGTGGAACGAAGCCGAGAGAGCACGCCAACCCACCATTACTTTCTGTTGCACGAACTGTGACAGGGATCGGTATTGGATGACTTTGTGTCACGGAGGGGGGGAATAGGGAAACAAGGGAAAGAATGGATAATCTTAAATTCTAACGTCATTATCATATCGACATATCTGTAGGACAAACTCTACCATCTGCTAGGCTGGCAGATAGAGATCTTCCAAACTGATTACGTCATTTATCCGATTCCTTCATGGCCTTGTTGTAGCAACGCTTCCCGCTAGATGTGATCGTTGCCAATTGATGCGTGCACGGATGTCCCGGTCCACAGAAGTATGTCAGGACGATGAAGCGTGGGTGGTTCCGGAGGAAAAAGCTGGCTTCGCTGTCTCGGTTTCCCGGGGAAACACAGCTTCCATGAAAATGACTCGTCATGAATCTTCAATAAAAAAAGTATTCACTGGGATAGAAATCCTTCGAAGGTGGCAGGTGGACTGCCAGCAGACGAATCGACCCGAGGGGCGTATTACGGGACGAGTCAGGACTCTAGGCTCACGAGCTTATCCATTAAAGCCAAATAACGTTGAATTTGTCTGTAACTTGAAAATATCAGCTAATTAGTCCATTTAAGGATACTAAACGGTGGGGAGACCATGGTCGAGACGGATGCTTAAAACTGTGTTTTTCACCCTGTAGAGGCTTTTGCAATAATTCCAGCTCCCATTCTTCAGTAGGTCATGGCAAAACTCGCCTAACGAGATCGGCAACGAAACGGAAAAGTGATATTTTAACTAAATTTCGATTTTTGCCTTTTAATGGGCCCTAGTCAATGGGACTTCATCAGCGCTCTTTCGCAGATGAGTCCCTGCAATTCCAGATAGTATCCTTTTAGCGAGGAAATTCAGAGGATACTTGGTTATTGATAGAGAGACGTGATCACAATACTTCGTATTGTGATCACGTCTTTCTACCTATCTATCTATTTCCATGATCAAGGACCTTAACATTAGAACTGTAAATTTTTTCAGTCGATCCTGAGCACACACGTGTCATCTCCAACGATTTTGTTATTTTTATTCATTTATATATCGTCTGCTTACTCTCGCAGCTATATTGTACAACTTGACATATTAGTCATTAATGAAAGCTAAAAAAAAATAATGAGAATTTCCTCATCTTCTATCCATTTTAATTAGACATATCTAAATCCAGAGTCCCATAATTAATTTCCTAAATTGCCTCTGCTCGACTCACAAGACTCGCTCAATGATAGCAACTGAAGAGGGAGGTGGCGATCTCGGCTTTCCACCACTCAGGGCCCTTTTTTCATACCATAAACATGGTTTCTAGGAAACCGAGTGGTGGGAGGGGGGAATTGCCTTGGAACATACATGCAGTGGTTGCCTGGATTTAGGACCAGTTTCCCTGCCGCTCCGACGTCGTGAAGGTGAGTTCCCCCGTTTTCATTAGGTTCCACTTCGTCGTAGTGTTCAGGATCTCAAGTTGTTTGGATGGAGACCATTCGGAAATCTATCGTTAACGTCGTTTGGACTCGAAAAACAATAGCTTGATACGCAACAACGACCATAGAAACCCTAAATAACTCTCCATATGCGCGATCGAAATGTTCCTTGTTGCGCGGTTAGCCCTCGGAAAAAGGAACTACCCAGCAAATTATTGCAAGAAACATCGGCATCCAAAATTCCTCATTGGAAGAAAGTTACAACAATCTCCTTGGAATCCACTTTCCATGGAATGAAGTACAAAAACTTTCAAATAGGAGAAAACGTATGCATGATACTCCCCCCTCCTCTTTCCACCGGTTCCTATAGAAACTGTTGGAAAGATGAGGGAGTATCATTGGAACATTTACTCGGTTAAGATAAGAGAGAAAGAATATTGTCCTGAAGGGTTATTCGTTTTTTTTTATACCATAGTTCTCACTTTTTTTGCAATTTATAACCATCTTTCAACTAGCTCTTCGCTAGCAGAAATAGAAATACCCTCTTTCCCAGGACACCTATATGTCTTCGCATCTAACAAAGTAGCACTTCGCTACTAGTGAATCAATTGTAATCATATGATTGTGGGTGAATGAAAGTCATAAAGACGGATACTAATTCCTAGTACGCTTTAGATAAGAAAAAAGCTGAAATATGGTGCACGAAGTTGTTGTTTGATGCTAGGTGCTAAGCTCAAGGAGATGCCTACTTTTTGGGTGAAATCTCATGGGAGCAGGATTTGTAGACATAATATTCCGACATTTGGACATAATATTCCGACATTTGGACATAATATTCCGAAACTTTTTCGTTCTACCGAAACGCCATATATGGTGCAGGTGAATTTTGGCAAACAAATATTGGATTATTGGAAAACTAAGCCACATCCGCGAGACATAATATTCCGACATTTGGACATAATATTCCGAAACTTTTTCGTTCTACCGAAACGCCATATATGGTGCAGGTGAATTTTGGCAAACAAATATTGGATTATTGGAAAACTAAGCCACATCCGCGTCCCACGGGATTGTTTAACCAGGTGAAAAAATGTAAACAAACATAAAGAACTCATGTTTAACTATTTTATTATTAGCAGTAACAGAAAATATAAATAGAGTAGTAGGCAAACAGAAAACGTATATGTTTGCAATGGAAAATACAAAAATGTCCATCTTCAATTACAAAACTTCCTTTAGAGAAAGTTCTAAGTGTATGTGGTCTCATCACAAGGGAAATTCCCTTGGAAGTCCTTATTCAAGACTAACACTTTAACATAAGATTAACTAAGGACACAGCAGAAAGGCAACGTACAGTTCACCATCGCTGAAAGCTGGAGTCGATTGATGGAAGTTGATCTTGTAAAAAGTTTTCACCTGTGCCTAATTGATGGTCATAATGAAGGCCATCCTAATAGGAAACTGCCTCCTGGGGAACGTAAAGGGTACCCGAATAATCAGAGGGCGTCGTTTTTTTCGTAGACAGTTTAGTTCGAGTCCAAGAGAAGAGCACCCGAGAAAAAGAGACGTAAACTCTTCGAGGGCTGAGGAGCAACTGAAGAGGCTGCTGCGCAGTCCAATCCAAGAAAGAGCACTAAGGAAGTAGCATCGGGGGAAAAAATGAAATTTTAAATTCATTATTAAAATAGTGTGTTACTTTTTATGTAAGCCTACAGACCATGACAGTTAACACGTGGTCACTCGCCTTCGCATGACCTCTTCATAATGATTATGTAGGTAATTCGGTTAACTGCGTATTATAATGTATACTAGACCACAACCCCCGTCCCGCGAGATCCGCTTCACGAGTTACACAATTTCAACTGGCATAAAATAACTCAGGGTTAATTTTTAAATAGTTGAAAGAGAAATTACAATAAAAGATTGCGTTCGAATTTCGCAGTGCCACGCTTTGAGTCAATAATATGGTATGCGTTACGTCATCAAAAGAACTCTCAACTGCATGTACGCACAGTCTCAGTGATTTTCGCCTCGTAGCATTCAAGTGAGACACGTCGTTTAAATTTCAAACACGCAGACATAAGATGAAGTATGATTTTGAGCCATGCATGGGATGCGCATCAGCTCTATTGAGGCGACCCGACCCGCGGATCGGGCGTGGAGCTCGGTCCGCAATAATTTTCTTGATGGGTGTAGGCGAATAAGCTATCAGAGGGTCTATTTCTCCAGCCGCTTACAGAAGCTGGCGGAACGTAGTGACCTATGGAGCACAACACAGGCTAGCACGATTGTGACGTCATGGAATAGCTGCAAGAGTTGGCAGGGCCAGCAGAGTCGCTTAGAAAAGGGACGAACCAAGAGACTTCGAGTTCTGAAGTTTAGAGCCCTAAGCGGGCTGCGGGCCGATCCTATCGGCTCGACACAACCCGCGGATGGAGTCGGCAAAGCTCGGTCCCGTAATCGAGTCTCGGGTCGAGTAGGGCCACGATTCGAACCGGGCCGATTGAGTGGAGTTCGAAGAAGTTGACCCGTGCATACCTGCGGCGGACAGACGGAGGACGTTGGCTATTACTTCGGTATCACATAGATAGATGACACCCGCGTTCCGCAGGACATGCTTCGCGGGTGACAATTCGGGTTGGGATGACTTCCAAGGTGGACTACCTGCAGAATGTTGCAAGAGATATATCACATGAAGATACTGTATGATTAGATTACATTGATACATTTTTCAGCTGAGAGAGTTAAGGTGTGAGTATGTCATATTAATATGTTAATATATTGGTTACGTTTGACGTAGGCATTCTGAAGCAATTATGTGCACTCGGCCCAGGCCAATGCGTCTGCCAGTTGTGTTATCATCTTCGCAGGCATGCGCACTGTATTCTAGTCAGGTATTTTTACGCCCTTCTGGTCTAGTCTTCGGTGCTCTGGTGAGACCTTTCATGGCACTAGCACGGTTAGTGGACTTCAAGGATTTTTTCCCATTTCGGTGTCAAAGGCCAAAGAGTGGGAAAGTCAGCCTATTTTGGGAAATAATGGGTCAGTTGGGTAAGGAAAGGGTTCCGGCCTTCGGTCGCGATTATGTTAAAAACAACTTACCCATCGTCCCCCAAATTAGGTTCACTTTCTCGCTCATTTCGGCCAAACATAAACACTGCAGCTCGCTTGATCTGTGTTCATCCTATCTTCTCTGAGGTTATTTTTTTTGGAATTATAGTGAAAAACCAAAATCATTGGTGAAATAGACTGAGTGTCTAGCATCCAGGTGATTTAGTTATTCTTTAGAGGAATACAGGGCATAAGGCTCTCCTTTCAATGAAAACAGACACTCTCACCATCCGTTCAACGCGGTTACCCCCGTGTTGAACGCGCTTGCGCACGGACCTCCATCCTAGCTCAACCTACAACCCACTTTTCTTAGCATTAAAATTACTGCTTCTGGTTTTTTTCAACATTCTCAGATTAAATATGCACCAACGCAATCGTCTAAACAAGAGCTTGCGATTGACATATCACAGGTACCACTTCGGAAATCTTTTCCTTCAGGATAGTTTTTAAATAGCAGTAAGAGAAATTTAATTAATAATCAGATGTAATGAACGTAATGAATCTCTATTCAAGAGACTGAGTAGTCTGATCAAAAAGAGATAGCACTAAAGAAGTAGCTTCGGGAAAAAAGCTTATTAACTTTTAATTAATAAATCAATAAACATGTTATATTTTTGTGCAAGCCTACAGACCGTGATAATTAATGAGACCACTCTCACCTTCCTACGACCTCTCCTTCATAATTACATGATTCGGTTAACTGCTTAATATATATGTAGCTTCCTCCATTTGGTGTACATCCCCTCGGAATAGGGAGAGGGGGGGGGGTGGATCCCACAAATATTTTCCCAATAGTGGTCTTAACAATGGCGTTACAAAAGGTACTGTGTTTCCAGTATTTCCGTTTCCCTGAAATTTGAAGAGCGATTTTTCGAGAAGGGGGCCAAACGTTCCACCCACCAGCCCCCCCTCCAAAGAAAAAAACTAAGAATTGATTCCTTCTTTCTTCTGCAAGAGGTACTGCGTAAAATGACAGAGCCTTCTCGAGGCATAAGTTACTCACCCCTCACAGCTCGGATGTTTTAATGGTAGTCGTATACACAAAACGACCAGCGGATGTCTATATGACAGGGATTTTGTCCGATGAACTCCTCCTGAGTTTCCCATCTGATTTCCCCCAACAATACCTCATTCGATTTGTAATTTCCTGCAGATGGTCCAACTCATAAAACCAATTTTTTTTTTAGTTGACCTTTGACCTGACTCATGACCTTCCGCATTAATTTCTAGCCAGAGAGCAATTCCAAAACCCTCGGACACTTTGCTATAATTTCTTTTCACNACTTTCCAACATAACGCATAGTTCATGTGACTGTTTCTTATAGAATGAAATTCAGCATTAAAAATATTTTGATAACGAATTGTATCACTCCGTTGTGATTCCATCTCTTGGGGCGAGAAACTTATGCTCACACTCAGTATCGTGATGATACCCAAAAGGGCCTTCAGGGACCCTATTTCTCCTTATCACGTGGATGCCCTAGTGAGGTTATTTTTGGTAACTTCAAGCGAATTAGGCGGCGCATTTCGAATTGTCATCGACTCTCCAGACGCCGGAAGTCCCTAAATGTAACATCGGAATAGTCCTGCTATACGACGGGGGAACGATAAGTAAGAAAAATGTTTGTATGTATTTCACAATTGCACAATATATGGGGTGAAATTGGACCACACTTGGCTAGAAATATTATGCACCTGACGAGGTCGTTACTGTTGCAGGACCACTACCGTAATATCATTTGCAGTACTTTGAGGATGGCAGCACTTCGGAAAAAACAGGGCTTGATGATAAGATTTTTGAACTTGGAAGGCGTGAAAGGAACCAAAATTGGTGCCTGTAAGTTGAGGCAATACGATGGCAGGTGCATGACGCGGAGTGCTGCTTATGAGATGTTTGAACAGTTGAAGAAAGGTCGAACAACTGTCGCGAGCAAACAACGTGCAGGCTGGCCTGTGAAAGCGTCAACAGATGCAGCCACTGCGCACGTTCAAGGACTAGTTTTTGAGGATAGCCGAGCAGGAATGAAAGCTATAGTGCATTGTGTGGGTGTTAGCCATGGCCCTGGCACTCCATGAATCGTTACTTGTTCATGAACGCTGTTTGTTGCTGTCCAACAGAGTAATTCCTCAGGACGATACAATGGAGCCCTACAGAGCACAAGTAACGATTGCAACTTTTTTGGCTTTGAGCCGGACTGTTCATAACAATCCCCAGTACAGCGCAGTCCTGGCATAGTCGGACTTCCATCTACTCCATGCTACAGAAGATCACCTCAGATGTAGGCGATTCCATTATGACGATGACGGTGCCATCGGTTGCAGGCGCCATTCAACCCAAAACCTTGTTCGAATTAGGGATTCGCAAACTTGGGACTCGTTGGGATAAGTGCATGGAACTTGGGTGAGACAATGTTTAAAAACAATAAAATCTCCAGATCCGTGAGTGTTCTTTTCTTAGAATGAAAAGTTATATACCTTAGTAATTGTTACACCCTTATATATTTAAATTTCCTTTGTAATATGCATTCCTAAGGAAATAATTTGACATATTGATGCAAAGAATACATCCTTCTGAGCACTTACATATGAATTTTGAGCAGAATGAAATTAAATTTAATTGGCTCTGTTTGAAATTTGATTTGAACTAGAGCTATTAATAGAATGACATGCCATGAGTTGATTTTCTACATCCCACATCATTGTTAAGAACTTCGAATGCATGACGTGCGCTCGTTTCAACAGATCCGGTTTATACTTGGAATGTAAGGATCCTCAAGGAATTGCATCGGAAGTCTCGTGGAGATTACGTCCTTCTTGGAGGACATGGGCCTTTGGCACAAGTTCATTATGACATTGGAAAGGATGAAGCAAGACGTGAGTCGTGAGGGTCAAAATAAAGAATTTCAAGTCTTTCCTTGTCAGCTTTTTCTTTTTAGTTGCATTCATGTTTTTAATTTATTAACCTTTCTCTTTCCTCATTATTATTTATGGAATATGTTCTTGTCCTCACTGTGAATGAGAGACTTCAAAGTCCTCTCGTTTTTTTTTAAAGTTACGTTCCGGAATCCGCGTTTCTGCTTGTCTAACTCAGAAAACAATTAAAATAGGAATATAATTGAGTTTCTGGACATGTTGAGGAGCAGATGGGATAGTTCGAATGGTGAAGGAACGAGCGAACTTCATTATTTTAAAATTAAACTGATTATAATGTATATGAAAATCTAAGAAATGAAGCTATTCCCTCTTGGCACCTCACTTAAAAGAAAAGTACTGGAGAAAGTCTAATGTAAGGCATACAATACATATTGCCATCTGTGAAAGACACGTTCATTTCCCAGATCCGCTTCCTCTTCTTACTACTGATGTGTTCTCGAGGGACCGCATTGGATGTGGATATCACAGGGAAAATGTTCACACAACTCGCTGATACGAATGCAACGATCCAAAATCCCCTCCTCACCAGCACCGGCGTGGATGTCTTCACTTGTGCCGATTCATGCACTAGGTAAAGTTTCATCAAATGAATATCACTGTTCGTGAAACATACTATTTTCTTTTCGTCATTTGCTATCGAAGGGATCCCCAATGCAAGCTTTTTTCCTTGGAGACGAGACCCACCACTACCACCTGTCAATTGGGAGGCAATGCGTCCATTCTTCAGGCTAATCCCGCTGGAATGTCCTCTTCCATTTATTATGATGGTAAACATCTAATGCAAAATCTTTCCGTTGTTAATGCGGATGAATAAGTTCTTTTTATTTCATTCCCCATTTTTATGGCTCTGATCGTCGAAAATGTCCTGTTATGTATATTTGCATAGTCGTATGTCAATCATCGCCAAAAGCAGAATTTCCAAAGGTTAATCTAAGGATTCCGGAAATACATTTCCGAGGCTCCTGTCTACGAAATGTACATCGATGATTTCCAGAAACGACATCGTAGTTGTCTCATTTGCGATAGGATACATTTAGATCAATCCACATCGGCAGTTCCCGATACATACTCTCATTGTACCTTGCAGACGCACTCGTCCCAAAAGACTACACCTTCGCGATGATCACCAATAAGATCCACTTCATCAAGTTCCCTAATGTGATCCAGAACTACACCACGGCGCGAGCGACTTGCACGGCGGACGGCATGGGACAACTGATCATGGACGACAAGGGTGAAGCGTGGCACAACTGGATCTGGCAGTACGTCTACCCTAAGATGGGTGGGACGAATGGAATGTGGTTAGGAATTGATGACTTGCAGCAGGAAGGGGCCTGGAAATGGAATGACGGTGAGAACATACCAAGAAATCCGATCGATGGAGCCATGTGTCCTAAGTCTCACGATGGATTTCGGCTAGTTAGCAGAATCTCGGAACAATAACCA
>CAJPEV010005762.1:0-13253 GCA_905338385.1 Darwinula stevensoni
AGTAAAAGTGATAGGGAGGTAAGAAAGTACTTTTTGGGTTTTTGTGAGACCCCCTACATAAGAATTACGGATACAATTTTGAATCCCAGACCCATCGATTTTCCTTCCCGTACCACCTTAACAGGCCTGTCGATCCGAGACACGATAATGTTGACCTTTTTTGTTAGGGTCATTGAGGTCACTCAGCATCTCCTGGCGCGGTACGTAGGCGCAGTATTTGCATCCAGAGGCAGCCATATTTAACGCGACGTTCCGATCCGATGATCCCATCGGTCGGTTCTGCGTAGTTCCGGGGCCAAACACCAGGGCAGGAGGTTTCCTCGACACGAAAGGCGCCGCCACGGAGTGCCCAGTCTTCTCAGTATGAGGTCTTCGGGGCCACCCTCTCCCATGGTCTCGTATGGATCCGTCATCGGCGAAGACTGGAAGGGAAGTGGATGCTCCGACCCAGGTGGAACACATGCGCAGTGAGTCGCGTTTTCTAGTCGCTACGGTTACCGAGGACAGATAGAATGAAAAAACCTGGAGTATCGGTTCGGGTACAGGTTTGCCATTCCGAGGACCGTATACCAACGGAACGATCCTCTTCACCTCACCCTAACCATCCGATTTAAAAAAAAAAAATTAAAAATAATAACTTTCATCGGTACGACATGGGCCTATATAAAGAGTCCTAGCCAAAAAGCCCAGTCGAGACATATTTTCTCGGACCCGCGCGTCCGCGTCGTGTGGAGATGCGAGGAGATCACGAGGCGGAGCATGCCAGATTCGCATTTGACGCGCACGCCAAGTAGCCTCGTCGACGCCACCGGGGAGAACGGCTCTCTCCGATTCTCTGCCATGGAACCGCCAACCACGAGGACCGGAAGGGAAGTGGATGCTTTAGAGGAAGACCGGCACCCCAACCCAGATGGAAAGCCGTCCACCCGCAGCGGGTCGTGTCGTCCATTAGCTATGGATACTGCGAACAGACGGAATGAAGCATTAAAAAAAAATAATTTTTAAGTGACTTACCGAGCGCAATTATAACCATTTTCCCCTAGTTTCAACGGATATGGCATGTAAAAAGTAACTGTAGCGATTTCGGCATAAGTCGTTAAAAGTCCCAGACAACTAGACGTATCTTCAATAGTCCTTGCTTCGGCGTCGCGTGGAGACGAGCACGATGTGTAGGATGTCGGATCCGGCATCTCACTCGTACGCCTAGCAACCCTGTCTATACGACCGCTCGCGGCCACTCTCTCTCGTAAGCTTCGAAGGATCCGTCTTCCGCGAGGGCCGGAGGGGAAGTGCATGTGGAAGGCGGACACGCCCAAAGGCCCTAATGCCGTTCTGCGAAGACTGGGCACTCCTTGGCGGTGTCTCATTTCAAAGAAACCTTCGAGCACTACCGCAACTCTGGCGATTAAGGTCTAATCTTATCTCATCCCCGGAAGCCGACAGAGAGCCGGAACTGATGCAATTCATCTTGTTACATTTGTAAATAATCAAAGCCAAGGCAAGGCATTTTCTTTCACGCTAACCATATTTGTTTTTATTTTGTTTCTTTGCGCGGCGCCCCCCCTTCCCGCCCCCCGCCCCCCTTCCTCCCGCAGGCGCCTCGGGCGATCGCCTGCCCTCAGAAACGGCCCTGAATGACATCCATTCATCGATGGATACATAAGGAGAGTCTTAATTGTTTCTTATTGCCATTGAGAATCGATTGCCGAGAACGTCGGTTTTTTTTCTCTCTCTTTTCCTTCCGTCTACACGGTCTTCTTTGGACATTAGCACCGGCAGAAAGCAAACCTGCCGATGGTGCCATACCGGCGGTTGCCGAAACATCGGTATGGCTCTAGATTCTGGCGACGTCCGTGTAGAAAATTCACTTCGTGTTCACTTTGGGTCGAGTAAAGAGGCCTTTTTGTTCTTCTTTCGTATGGACACCGAGTTGCATCTTAAATGTCTATATCCAAGTGTGTCATCCAGGATCGTGCTGCAGATGTCAGGTGATGTATGTCCAGGAGGCTACCGGAGAAATTTCTCTTTGAGCAATGCGTCTCGATGCGTTGCAGGGGTCGATGAGGGGCTCCGCAATCACATGATATAGATGGTTTGATTTTCCGTCTATGGAAGAGGTGGCCGCACCTCCCCTGTCCGGTGCGGATACGGTTCACGGTAATCCACTGTTGGCAGGGAAGTGACGCTCCTAGAGGTCGTCGAGTCGACACCAAAACGAGGTCTCTGTTTGGGATGTTGGAATCGTTCCAGGCGTTCCTCCATCGGTCCTCTAGGTTGCAAGGTGTTCGATGGAGAGTACCTGCAGTGACCCAGAACGGCTTCCTCGATTCGAGACGAGGTGGTGGCAGGTCGTTGAGGTCTTCGTGGATGGGCAGGTCTTGGTTAGCGTGACGGTAACATTACCTCGACGCTGCAGTTTCCCGGCGAAGAGATGGAGGCGCCATGTTTGCGAGCACCGGGAGCCATGGTAGCGGCGTGGACGTGAGGGTCCCGGTCATCGTTCTCATGGTTCAGTTCAGCTGTACGTCGACCGCGTTCAGGTGTGCGCTCGAAAGCCATGCCGGGCGGCAATATTCGGGGGTCGAGTACACTAACGCGAGAGATGCGGTGCTGAGTGTTTCGGCATACGCCCCCCCAAGATGATCCGACATGTTTCTGGATCGGGTTCACCCGGTTTCTCAGTTTCTTCTCGAGATTATGCAAGTGCACTCGGTGAGATAGTGTCCGGTCCAAGGTGACAACCGGGTAGCTGGGGGTGGTAGTGTTGAGTACCTCGGAGCCACAAAAGGACACTCTCGGGGTCGTTTGGCCCGACGAGTGTCGAGATGGAATGCCGACACTGTAGTCTTCTTCGGGTTGGGCCGGAGGCGCCAGCGGTGAAAGTATTCCTCCGTCTCCTGGATGCGGTTTCGGGCAAATCGCTGGTGTACGCGTTGAATGGCATCGGGGCCAGGACGGATCCCCGGGAGAGTCCGTCGTCGAGAGTCCGATATCTGCTCTTCGGCGTACCGATGCGTACCCGAAAGCGGCGGTCACTCGACGCGTTGCCGAGAAGGCGGATGGTCGTTCGGCACGGTACGACGGTGGAAAGTTGGAACGGCACGCCTTCCTCCCGTACCGTGTCGTACGCCGCCGAGAGATCCACGAACGCTACGGCGGTCTCGAGGCGGCGTTCGAATCCGGCTTCGATGTGGGTGGTTAAAGCCACCACTTGGTCGCAGCAATTACGGCCAGGCCGGAAACCTGCTCGCTCCTTGGGGATGGTCGGGTCGATGACGGGAACCATTCTGTTGGGTAGCAATCTCTCCGGTACTTTATAGCAAGTGCAAAGTAAGGAGATAGATCGGTAGCTTGTTGCCTCGTTGGCCGGTTTTCCCGGCTTCGGCAGGGCGATCACTTTCGTCTGCCGCCACACGGCAGGAATTTTGCCTGCGGCCAAGACGTCGGAGAAGAAGGTGGCCAGTCATCTCCTGGCTTTCGGGCCTAAGGCCTTCAGGAAGTGAGGGTAGACTCCGCCTGGACCGGCAGCCTTACCCGGACTCGGTCGCCGCCAAAGCGTCGTCGAGTTCCCGAATCGTGAATGGGACAGATAGGGGCGAAGGAACCCGTGCAGCAGCCATGTTAGCACGGAGCTGCCGTTTGACGTTGCGGCGCGTGCTCTTTTCCAGTGGAGCCTTTCATGTTTGCTTCGGGTGAGATGCGATGGTGTCCGCTTTGACGGTCGGTCTGGGTTCATGGACTGGGTTTTTTTCCGCCGAGCTGTCGCAGCGGGGCCAAGGCTTTCCTGCCGGAGTGAGTGAAGTCGGTCTCCTCCACCAGCTTCTTCCACCTTTCCCAGCGTGCCGAGTTCAGAGCATTGCAGCAGCCGTTGCGGGATCATCGTTCTGCAGGTACTCCTGGTATAGGGTCTCGCTCTCTACGGACCAGCAAGGTGTATTCTCCTTCCTGTACCCTCGAGGCATGCTGCGCTTAACGGCGGCTTTTATGATGCCGATGAACCCGTGGAAGGTGTCAACCGTTGGCGGTTCCCGTCTGATGTTGGCGTCGACCGACGCAAGGAAGATTTCCCAGTTGGCTTTCTTGAAATTCCATCGAGGTTCCGCTGCTGATGTCATGACCGGGACCTCGATGCCGACACGGACGACGACGGGCCCGTGTTTGCTATTAGGAAAGTCTTCCAGGATGGATCTCGAGGCGATGATAGGGTGTCCGTTGTCGTCTTTCGATAAGAAGCACGGGTCTCTCTGCCACCGTGCAGAGCGATGCGTTCCTCGGTCCTTCGCGTCGAACAGGAGGAATTCATCCTCCATCGAAGATCACTCGGCGATTGTCTCTCCGTTGTCGTCGGTCTTTCCGTAGCCCCACGTCGTGTGGTGGCTGTTAAAATCACCCAGATGGACGGCGGGATGTTGGGTTGGAGGCAGCGGTGGGTCGGACCACTGCACGAGCGGGGGTTTGTATACGTTGGTGATCGTTAGGTCGCCGACCCGCATGCTTGTTGTCGAAACTCCGGCGATGTCGGCGTGGTGGAGTTTGGCGCAGTCTTCGAGGCCTCGTTTGACGTAGGTCGCAAGTCCGTATTTCGGGTGGTTGTTGCAGGCGATCGGGTCGAAACCTGTCATACGTCCTCTCGCTTCGAACCGGCGGTTGCGTTCGATGTGGGTCTCCTCTTTGACGAGGACGTCGACGCATCGTTCCTCGAGGAGCCTTTCGAGGTAGTCGTACTTCGATCGAGTGATACCTTCGATGCCGAGTCGGCACACTCGGAGGGCCGGTCGGTGGGGTGGACGTGGATATTCGGGGGTGGATCACGACAGTCTTCCCGCGGCCCACCCTGTCACGCGATCGAGGATCGCAACCGATGTGATCGCCCAGGACACCGGACTCGTCGTCTCGACCTCCCGGTGCCAGTAGCAACCAAAAGGGCCCTTCTCAGAGCCAACGCAATCGAAAAATCGGACCGACCCTCCGAATATGCCAGTAAAGAGGTAAAATGCCCCAGGGCAAGTTAAAAATAAAAATAAAACTTAAAACCTGCATACCGAAGAGAAAGACAGGAACATCGAGAGGGGGACTAACCTATGTACGTTTCGAAGTGATGGCATAAGAACAGTCCCCTTTCACGGCATGCACCTCATGAGATCGAGCTGAAGACCGAAAGAGGATAGAAAAAAATCTCAGTGTTCCCTCCCTCTCCTATTCCCACTTCCTGCCTCCGATTCCAACAAGTTTGTTTTTTTCCTTCCTTCTTTCGGTTCCAGCATTTCCAGAAATCGATCGCGATAAGGAATTGCTCGCCCATGCGGGTCACGCCGCCTCTTCCTTTCCCCGCCCGGACTGTATCGTACTGTTACTCGTCTCGATGCGATGGGGCATTTCCCATCCAACATTTTGCGCATGCATCGCGATGGTCGAAAAAACCATCGATTCCTCCGATCGACGATCGTGGTATCGATGCATCGACATTTCATGACGGCCCCACTCGATACCCGATGCCCAGTTGCAGTATGGCATCGTGCCGCATATACGAAGGAAAGGGTGGGGAGGGGGGGAGGGGGAGGGGGGGCTTCTGCCCAACTGTGAAACTGCTGTGAGACTCACCAGTTAGCTGGTAGGTGGCTGCACGGCATAACATGAAATATCATTAATAATTTTAATTCTCTATCGTCCCGATTAGAACAAGTTCGCATAAAGTGGACGCTAACCACATGAAAAAAATGCCTGCTTTATTATTGTGTTTCTTTCCGCGGCGCCCGCTCCGCCCGCCCCTAGAAACGGCCCTGGACGAGTGGAGCATGGCGGCACGTGGGCCACGGTGATGCTCTGACGCACCGCGTCGAGGAAAGAATGCGGCCGAGTGGATGGACGCGTTCCTTGCATCGGTTTCCCAAGGATCCGGAAAGGCACACGCATGTCGTCACCCGGACTCTGCCCTAGGCTTTACGTATATGTAAAAGGCGGATGAAATAAAATCCCGAACGACCCAAACGACTCGATACAAAAGAAAGGTCGAACTAATGCATTTCGAATCGGCTGTTGGACCTACATTTCCCTTTGTATTTTTTTTTGCCGGGAGGCGTCATACGACTGCTAAATTGAGCCAACCAAGAAAGGGCAGCGTCGGCTTATCCTCGAACGACTTCATTTCAAACATTTTCACCCAGAAAACTCCATAGAATCAGAGCTGACCTCCAAAAAATACGATCGATCACAGACCAGCAATTGGATCAATTCTTCCGTCCCGTTCGTTCGACCGTGACGAATCTCGTTCAACTTCCCTAATCAGTAGTGCCCCGAGTTAGACGAAGAATTACATACATTTATTTGCGTACATTATTTTCATTTTTTTTAACCGATAAATCGTCTCGTGTCTGCAGTTCTTAGACATCGATGAGCTTCGAAGAAATGACTCGATTCGGCACTCGATCGCATCCATTCCCAATAGTGTATTAGGAAAGAAAAATGCTTACAGCCGGTTGTGGTCGTGAACGGAGGATATCCCTGGTTTAACCTGTGGTTATCCTGGGGTCATCCTGTGGTTATCCTGTGGTCATCCCGACTCAATGGGTTGAATCACCTCGGAGTCGATCCTGTTGTGAGCTACGCATGCCGATGTTGCATTTCCGGAAGGGAAACTGCAGTATCGGTCGCCGTTGCTTCCACGGTAAGGCCATGTCTGTGGGTTGCCCGGAAGAGCCCCAGAGGGGCCCAAGAGTCAGTTGCCCGTGACTGATGCTTGCACGAAGTGTGACCCGCACGACACGCCTTCGATCCCCTCCCCCCCCCCCAAAANTCGCTCGGTTGAAGATAACAGTTGTAGGATTTGCGTTGAAGGACCCCCCCACCCCCCCTCCCACCCCCCCCCCCCCCCCAAAAAAAAAAAAAAAATTTTTTAAATAAAAATAAATAAATAATAATAATAATAATAAACGTCCACCTTGACGTTCTTCTGCTTCGGCACAATCAGGGATTGGAAAGGATGCAAAAAAAATGATATCAAGGTAGTGAACTGACTTTAAGACCAAACTGAGTTTTTGAATGGAATGAAACTGGCCCAACCGCGCATGAAACCGTCTTGAACTTGAACGAGAATTTCTCATCACCCCACGAGATTTTTATTTTTTGCAATTTCAGGAATTTTATCTGCAAAGACTCGAGTGCCTTGAGCATCTCACGACCGGATATGCTAACAGCACGACGGGCGTAAAAACTGTGCCTCTCCCCTTAATTTATCATCAGAGATTCTAAGATTCTTTTTGCTCTGATAACGAAAGTGGGAAGGGAAATGAAGAACTCATTTCATTTCGTAGATGAAGTTGCGTAAAATCCTCCTTTTCGTGTCCTGCAATTCATTAGGCAATATTTAAAGGCAAAACATTTTAATCGCCGGTGTTGTTGGCCCTTGCACTCACGCGGCCGGCCGAAAATCTCCTCTTTGAGTCGATCACGGAGGATTAATAATCTGGGAAAGGAGCCAGAGAGGAGGAGAAATGCGGACTGGACGAGAGGAAGATGGCGAAGGGCGTCCTTCGGTGGCGGCACGGAATAAAAAGAAAAGAAACGGAGCAAAATGTGGGTTCGGAATCCCCATCAATCCATTCCGAGACGCATCCCTTGCTCCATTTTTTTTTTTTAAGGAAACGCCGTTGAGCTCTGGAGCAACGCCAGCAACGGATCGGATCGCGCTATCTCGTGCAACACGAATCACGCTGAATTTTTCTCGAACCATTTCCCTCCGACGCGGGAAGGGACCGATGAGGTTCCTTGGCCACATTACATCCTTGCAAGGCATGCGCGATGCGATCGGCTTCATCCCGAGTTCTTGCTAGTTGCCAATCTGGTTGCACACGGCAGTTGCCAATTCTCAAAAAGACGGCTGTTGTCAACGTGCCTTTTTCGGAACAGTTTTCGGTTTAACATGCATCCGTCGCCGTCATCACTGAAACTGAAACTGCCACGCAACCACTTCCACGTTTGCCGTCACCGAGAGACGTTCTCGGGCGTATCGCAGCCTCCTTCTCGTCCGAGGAGGAATCCATGGTACGAGAATTCCTCAAGGAAGAGGAGCCTCAGGACCCGAAGAAGAGACCGATGAAGAGACTCGGGGACTTGGAGTCGCCCGAAGTGAGGGGACGATCTCCTTCATTAGCACTTTTTCTTCACTTTACACGTAGAACTCGCGTTGGAGTCAGTCTCCTATGTCCTCCCCTCTTCCTCTCTCTTCTCTCCCTCCCTCTAATCCTTATTCCCTTCCTCCTTTTCCTTCTCTCTCCTCCTTTTCATTTTCCTTCTCGCCGAAGGGGAAAGCTGGAGAATTTTGCAATATGGGATTTAACTATCTCTTCTCTTCGTGCTGATGAAATCACTAATAGTAATAGATGACAGAAGTTTTAATCCTAGATTTTTTCCATCACTTTCTCCCTGACTTAGTTCTTTGTTCACTGCACGGATTAAAATCCCGGCTGGAAGTAGCTATAATTTCCAGCTGGAAATTCGGACCCATTCCAACTGGGTAGCTGCTGGAAAATACTAATTTCCAGATTGGTTCCTAATTGCAATATCATTAGCTAAATGAGAATCTATTTGTTGACTATTTTTTTCCGAGGTCCATCAACAAGAACAGCTGATTTTCAACTGTAAATGTAGCTACATTCCTGGTATAGGTATCCTCTTTATGGTTACTCGGATCAAAGAAGCAAAATCTGGTGGGATCGATCGCGAACGGAAACTGGTAATTCCCACTTTTCTTAATGTTGCGTTTTTCACTCAGGAAGTGACGGTTCCTCTCTACATCTCTTAAGAAGCTCCTCTACATCCATATACATGCATGCATCGATGTATCGATATCGATACGAGGTGATCGACATATATTTAGGGCTATGCTCCAACTCGATCCGACACAGTACATTAGCACAGGGAGCAAAAGGCATGGAGTCGGTCCGGCTCACCCAGGGACAGGAGGAAGAAGAAAAAGACCGAAGGCCACAGAGTCGAGGATAGGGAGGAGGAGGACTCACGCTATCCTTCGGCAGTGATCATGAAACGGATTCATCCTCGAAGACAGAACGCCGTGGTCTCATGGAGTAATACGACCTCGCTAACTTTTTTGCGACCATCACCCTCCTCTCAATCATCCTGGGTCCTGTTTGGTTGGATTGCCACTTTGGATATGTACAGCGAGTCAAATACCTTCCCTGGCGTTGTTCGTGGATTAAATATCAAGTGCTGCTCCAAAAGTACTAGAGACGCGTACCGATTGCATATATAGGGTAACTAACCACGTTGGACAAGTAGTCGCCGTTTCGCAGTCAACGTTCTCGCAATATTGCTCTTTTCAACAACGAATCAACATTGAATCAATGTTAAAGGATCGATGCCATACTAAAGCGTCATTTTAATTAACATATAAGCAATGCTGACGCAGGCGAAGTTGTTTCACGCGAGTGTTTCCTTTCTTTGGATGACCTATAGTACTTCGATACGTGTCAAAGGAATTCAACATACGCAGGTTACGCAGCAATGATGAAAAAAAGAGATTAAAATGGGAAATTCTGTCCATGATGACCATGCACCATCAAGACTGTCCCAGAATAACACTTCTGTATTATTAGTAAGGAAAATAGGAATGATTTTCAGCAGCCATTACAGTTCAAGCTTAATTATAATATATGATGCTAGTGTCGCCGCGTCATTTCCCCTACACCAAGCCCTCGACGGTCGATCACAAACACGTCGGTGCCTATTTCGGGAAATAGGTCTAACACAGTAAGGTTTTCATTCCTTGCTCCTAGTTATGCGAGCCGAAAATGCCATTCTGCTTGTTTGATGAGACGAAATTCGAGTGCCTTTCAGTCACTGTCTTATTTCCTCTAAATCGAATGTAAATCTTGAAAGAAATACTTCCTGGTAGATCGCCTGAAGTAATTGCAAACACTGATAGAGTAAGCATTTTAAAATATCATTTACTGCTGATGCTTCGACCGTAAATATTCCAGCATTGAATGAATCTTGGCTCAATGTGGGTGAATTAACGGTGACGGCCACAGCGTTGAATCAAAGTTAATGAAACATGGATGTAACAAGAGTGATACATTCAATCCACACGCATTCAACAACGATTCAACGTCTCGTTCCAAACACGTCGGATCGGGGACGAAAATGCCAGATTTGTTCAGATTTCCAACTCCTGCTTTACGCGACGTAAGCCAAAAATGCTATCTGGCGAGACACTGACCCCGAAATTCGTGGATATTACTCGATGGCGGCCCACCGAGTTTCGGTTCCGACACCGCGAAAGTGTGACGCAGAACCCTCCGAGATTTCAAGTTTTGCATCGATGCTGGTCTCTTTCGTATCCAATGCAAGAGGCAAGAGTTCCTCTACCGAGAGCCTTTAGAAGTGCCCACATTTCATTTCCAGTATCTCAAAGTGGAAAGGTCAAATAAAAAATGAACTTTCCCCTGTAGCCAGTAACATTGAATCAACATTGATTAAATGCTGATTTAATCATTATCCACGTCTGGATAATGATTCATTGTTAGGTGCTACAATGGATGAAGTCAGGAGACTTGATAACCTCCTTAAAAGCAAAGAAAGCTCTTTTTTTTTTACCGAAAAATTATCCTGATGGCCCTTGTGATCCATCAGTCACAAGGCCATTAAACTCCGTCGCCCAGGTGCCCCACCCCTGGGAAACTAAGGTTTAATAAAGTTCAGGGTGATGGGTCACACCAATCTAGCCTCACAAAACACCTTCGTTCATTGGAATGGTACATGGCAAGATTTGAACACGTCGTCAAGTCAATAGATTAATTAGCTTGGGAAAAAAAAGAGGAAATATATTATTTTTATTTAATCCCCCTTTTCTAATTTTACGTTTGTATTGAAATAACTTCACCATGTCAGATGCTCAAGAGAAATTTTCTTTTTTTCATTTCTTCTTTCTTTGCATTCTTGTTTGCTGCGATATAATTTTGGCCAGGCGTCATTTGAGCCACCTTCTCATCTCCCACAAATCGAGCATTTTTCCCGATCGAAATGTATTCAGGTGATTGACTAAGCTATTCAATGAACCCCGATGAGTTTCACAAAAATGACCCAAACGGTAGGCATAAAACACAAGGGAGTTTGTACTACAAGAGAATCCATTGAATCGAGGCTGATTTAATGTTGACACTTCCACGGCGAAAAGCGCCGCGTCGAGTCAATGTTGATTCAACACTGAAGTATGAACCTTCAACAGTGATACATTCGATCCACGCGAAATCGAATTATTATTGTTTTGCAGTACCCATAGGGAAATTCTAACTTCCCAAGCCATCGTAGAACATTTCTTCCTGGCGGGGACCAGGGTCACATTGACCTCATTCGCTTTAGAGTTGGCGATTTAGCGAATAGGGATGTGACACTTACCGTCCGACCCGTGCAAGTTCGACCCGTGCACGCTTCGGAAGGAATGAGCCAGACTCATTCCAAGAGGCGTTTGGCTTGTGCGCGAACTTGCCCGCCCCCACACGGCGCCACGTGTTTGTGCAGTAAATACGAAGTCGGGGGGGGGGGGGATTTCACCTAGATTGCAGCTCGCTGGGAAAATTTCGTAAGTATATCCCACGACGATTCAAGTTGTACTCTGAAGACGCAGAGATGTTAATGTCGCACTCATAAAAAAGTGACAGGGAGAACTTGGAGAAGGAGTTAACTTACATGCGTTGTTTCCGTGATTTACGGGAAAAATCCAAAAATTCCAAAAAGTTTTGAATCACCCTCGCCCGATATAACATTTTATCTGCGTTCGGCAATATAAATGACGAGATATAAAGAATATCGCGATGAAGGATGTATACGACCGTAGATATCTCGATCGTTCCGAACGTACGTTTCGCAGTCGTGCAGACCGCTCGACGTTGCAGGCCACGGAGAATGTGGAAACGTGCTAAATCGACCGCGTTGAAAGTCGTTGCATCGACGGCAGTCGTCTTCGTCGTATTTGTCGTCCGTTTGCCTTCCCGATCGGAAACGCAGAAGAGCATCGTCCCGGAGAGAGACCGAGAAGCGATCGTCGCCGGATGCAACCGGCGCTGGAAACACGAGACGCGCGGCCGAGCCGAGTGAGGGGAAGCGGCGAGGAGGAAACGGACACGTCCGTTCTGGCAGCAGCTTCCTCTGACGGCAGAGCAATGTCGGAACGCGACGTTCGTGACCACCGAGAGCAGCGAAAGACTGGGGAATCGGATCAGCGACTACGCCACTCTCTTCTCGTACGGAAGAAAATACGGGAAGATCCCCGTGCTCGCTGGCAGTCTCAAACACGACCTGCTCCCTCTCTTCCCACGCGTGAGCCTGAGCAGGATCGACGAGACGGGATGTCCCAAAAGGGAATGGTCGAAGGCTAACGTTCGCTCTCATTATGGCACGTTCGTCCCTCCATGGAACGACATGCAATTCGTCCGTGACAAGGACGTGAAGCTCACGGGTGCCCCTAACGACTTCGGACTTTTCGACGAGTTCAAGGCCGACTGGATGCCGGATTTCACATTCAGTTCAACTTTGTTGGAACAGATTCAAGAATACCTCTCAATTGTTTCTGGGCATTACGGGCGAGACGTGACATACGTGGGGATCCACGTCCGTCGAACCGACAAGTTCAAATCCTATCGAAACACATACGGAGCTAAACCCTTGACAGCAGCATACTTGAGAAGAGCCATGACCGTCTACGGCCTCATGTTCCCAAACATCGTTTTCATCCTTGCCAGTGATGACACGAAATGGTGTAAGAAGAACGTGAAAAGCGCGGACGAAACGATGCCGATCGTGTTCGTGGAAGGATAGGGTCGCGATCTCGACTTCGTCGTCCTGTGCCATTGCAATCATAGCATCATTTCCTATGGGACATTTAGTTTCTTTTCGGCTTATTTCGCCGGTGGGCTCGTCATCAGTCCAAAATTGATTACGAAGACAATCCTACCGATTGATCTGAGAGTGGCTGACCTTGACAATTGGATTTTCCTCAACAGCTGATGCCCCTTTACTTAAAAAAATGTCGATTTTTATATGTATGACTTGAAAACTTTCTCAACTAAAGGTTTCCTGCCATTTTTTACGCCTCTACGATCCAGTGTCCACTCCCAGGTAGCATTAGAAATCCTATGTACGTCCACTCTGGATCCTCACATCCTCTCATATCCGCTGGGTCCGCTAGATATTCGTCGGACGTCTCACGGACTTTGAGAGTGGCGCGATTGGTAGCGAGT
>CAJPEV010005763.1:2856-13249 GCA_905338385.1 Darwinula stevensoni
ATTGCGGAATTCCGGCAAATTAGTCAAGCCGATGATCCAATTTTAAAGCTTCCGTGTTTCCTCCCTTTCAGGAGCCATGCGCCACAAGACTACAACGGCCTCTCCCTGACGTGGAGCCAGTTCTGCAAGGAGCCCCTAAAAGACCGCGGCTTCACCTTCTGGGAGTGGTTCTACCAGATCCTGAAGCTGACGCAAGGGGACCTCTGCTTCCTCTGGAACACGGGGTGGGGGTCACGGCATCCTCCAGAAAGCGATAACCCTTCTCCTTACTGGTTCCGGGCGAACTGGTGATCGTGGAAATGCTGATGCCGCCGAGTTCCGAGTCCGAAAACCTGAGAAGGAACGTCCCCGGCCGGCACCGCCGCAGGACCTCCCTCGTCTGCTCCCTCCCGATGAACCCCAGGATCAACCTGCTCGAAGCGAGTCTCATTCAGCGGCGGAAGCGGAACGGACGCTCACCTCTGGGATGCCGTGACCCCCACCCCGTGTTCCAGAGGAAGCAGAGGTCCCCTTGCGTCAGCTTCAGGATCTGGTAGAACCACTCCCAGAAGGTGAAGCCGCGGTCTTTTAGGGGCTCCTTGCAGAACTGGCTCCACGTCAGGGAGAGGCCGTTGTAGTCTTGTGGCGCATGGCTCCTGAAAGGGAGGAAACACGGAAGCTTTAAAATTGGATCATCGGCTTGACTAATTTGCCGGAATTCCGCAATCCTGAATGCAATAATAAAAATAATATAAATAATGCTTTATTCGTAATTTTGAAATAGTTGTCCGTAGCGAATTGTATTGCTTCATCAGACATAAAACCGTAGCAAAGAGATGGGACTGTGAGAGCGTAAAAGTCCCTGGTAGATTTTTTATATATTTTATATTTTATATATTTTATATTTTATTTATTTTATTATTTATTTATTTTATTATTTATTTATTTTATTTTTTATTTATTTTATTTTTTATTTTATTATATTTTTATTGGGATTGCTGGCGTGTAGAATCTGCACGTGCAGAAATTATACTCTACCAAAGGGGATGAGACATTTCTTGTCGGGTTCAAAGGTTGACCATGTCGGCAGGAAGGAATTTTATAGGAGGGCATGAGCATATTTGGTTGTAAGATTCCTTTTCCTAAATGAATGGGATGCCGAGGCCTTTCCATAGGTTTCATATTCATGCCCAAGAATTGAGCGTAGGGCAACCAGTTCGAACTGCCTGGTCAGAGAGCTGCTCCTGGAAGGGCAGGCGTACATCATTTGTCTGATCCAGGGGATCAGACAAATCAGACAAGTCAGACAAATCATTTGTCTGATTCAGGGGATCAGACAAATGAGAGGTCGCCCTGAGGTGCTGCCAGAAGACTTCCTGAACCTCCTGCTGAGGGAAGTTATGTTAATGAGAATTTTTTTGGATGGGCCGGCAAGATGGATTTGTCGACTACGTCCTAAAAGGTATGGACTTAGACATTGTAATTTTCGTAAAAAAAAAAGGAGAGGGCCGAGAACAGTGCCTTGGAGTATGCCGCACGAAAGGGAGATCTTCAGGCCATTTCGGCATCGAATAATATGACCGATCGCGGAAGAAGTGAAACCTGAGTGGAGAGGAACATTTCAGTCCTGCAGTATCGAACGGGTTAGTGGGAGTTCAAGGCGACGCTGTGTAGTCAATTTTTCATTTGAATGTAATCACTACATTGAAGGGACTTGCAGGACTGAGAAGCTCCTCTCGCAAGTAGTGTTTGCTACGAGACTAAATTTTTGAACTGGGCACGACCTCCGGTTTGCATCATACCGGAAGGCCTTCGCAGCGAGAAACCACAGGTTGTCTTCCGTGAGGGAGCGCCCGCACGCCGACATGAACTTGGCATTGAGCATCTCGGCCACCCTCGGCCAAGGGGCATGGTCCGGGACGTCGAAAGGAGCGCGGCCCGCCTCCGCGAATGCGTTGTCCCAGCTGACCGTGGCCCACGCGTTCGGCTCCTGGATCCCATGGACGATCACGACTACTGGGAGGGACAGCGCCCACACCTGAGGGATTGTAGCACGTTTTACAAAACTTTAATAAATAAATAAAATACATATTTTTTGCAGCAATTTCCCTTCCGTTGCATACTTCTCAATGTAGAATCAAACTGACTTAGGTTTATTTGAATTTCTAACGAGAATAACAATTCATCCAAAACTGTATTCTTTATTGACTGAAATCCGAATCGATTTATAGTGAAAACACCAGTAATTATACTTTTCGCTCAATTTTTAGAGTTTGAATTAATTTTCTGCTGATAATTGGATCATTTATGGGCTAATAATGGGATAATTTTCCGGAAAATATCTCCAAGTGGCTCTTGCCATAGGTGAACCTTTTTATTTTAAATAAGAAAATGGTTGAAATGTAACTATAGTTCAAAGATAAAAAAAAATGATTTTTTTTTGCGTCTAAGCATCTTTCTGCCTTCATTAATTGAAGGCTAATCAATTATACATCTCAGAAGAACTGCAATTTGTCGCAGACCCTTCGAAGAGTCAGTAATACGTCATGGGTGTTCAAGAAGCACTACCGGCAGTTACCCCCAAATTCTGTGCATGCCTTTCGGGGGGTCACATGACCCCAATGTCACATGTGACCCCAATGTCACATGTGACCCCAAGGTCACATGTGACCCCCGGTCGCAAATGCCTCAGGTTCCTTCCGCCAGACGGAGCGCGATACATCGCAGGGATTTGCCCGCTCGGGATGAAATTTAATATTCGGATCCGAGATTTTTTGCTAGTTGAATGCTAGTTTAGGAAACATGAGTAACGTGTTTGAGAGATGATTAAACAATGGCAAGTGAGCTTCAATTGCTGTTTTTTTTCTCACAGGTGACATTTCCGGAGTTACTAGCCAAGCAATCTCATAAGTGGTCACAAGAAATGGGTGACCCTCTCGAGCATGCCAGGAATTCTGTAAAGAAATGCGATTTCGGAATGGAGAATCTGCAAGAGGCGAAATTTGTTTTTTTTTTTTTTTTTGCTTCTCGCGCCTTCAGCTGCATCGTCCCAACTCCCAAATCGATAAATTCAAGGCGGAAAATTCCGCCTTCGAGGCGCTCTTTCCGTGCCATCTGCGTTTCCGAAGGTTCATCGAAGCTCAACCAGACATCGCATCGCAGCCGTCAAGGCTGTTTTCCATGTTACCAGGGACATTTCCTGATATTTTCAGGCGATTAGAGAATCCAATTTTTTAATAACTGTGGGCTGAGGCGACCGAGTTTAGACGACGTTTATAAGATCGTTCCAAGCAACGCAAACATGCTAGGTAAGAAGCTAAATCGGTGCAAGAAGGAGCCTCATCTTGCTGGTAGGAGCCTCATCTTGCTGGTAGGAGCCTCATCTTGCTGGTAGCAGATTCATCTTGCTGGTAGGAGCTTCATGCTATTGTGTGATGGGAAATTTCATGCCTCAAATGATACAGATAGGGTCAATTTTGGAGTATAAATTCTGCGAATCCCTTCTGGGAACGAAGCAGCCACGGAGCCCGTAGGCACTGTACCCGGCCGAGAAAAAAATTAGGAAGGGACGATCTCATCCAGGCTTTCAAGATAATTAAAGGAAAAGATAATGCAGAACGTTCCAGTTCGATGGCAGCAAGAGAACGAGAGGTACTCAACTCGAAACAGCGAAAACCGCAGGTGCGACGAATCAAAAAGGGGGACAATGCAGACGAAAGGGACTATGCTGTAAGCGACTAAGATTTGCTAAAAAAAATTACAAAAACTCTAATATATTTAGTTTTAAAAGAAGTAGGCTTATCCTTAAATGAATGAACGGTCGTCCTCGACACGTGGTATCCAAATGAGCGATATCGCCTCCTGATACACCTGTCCGACCTTGATACCTTGAGATGGAATCGTGTTTTCACTATCTTTTTCGGCAATGTAAGGTTTGGAGTATTCCAAGGCGGATCTAGCGGGTTCCATTTCTCTTTCGTCAATGTACAATATGCGAAAAGCCAGTAAAGAAACACAACCAGTGACTTCAACTCACCTCCACAGGGACATCTCCAGCGATTTTGAAGGATGTCTGGAAGAGGAGAGCGAACTTCTTGTCCATCACCACACATTCGTTTCCTTTCTTCTCAGTTCGCTTGATCTTACGCAGTTGCATGCATCTGCATAGAAATCACAATTCAGTCAAGCTCAAAAAGCTGCAGACGCGAGGGAAGGTCTCACCTGAAGGAGGCAGTGAGCTGGCGGCCACTCGGGTGGTACTCCATTGTTCCCTTATTGTTGAGGATCTCTCCGCAGGTGTCGATGCGGGAAGTTTGGGAGTTATCTCGTTGGTAGAGTTGTCTCGCCTGTGCCTCGCTGACGATGCTCGCCGTCACCTGGATTGGGTGGAATGGGAACGAGGAAGTATGGTGGTTCGGATGGCCTGGAGTACGGGCGAAGATTATCGTACAAGGTTGATGGAAACCTTGGTGGGTTGAAGTACACCTTCCTCTTTGAATTCCGCATGGTTTTTGTGAAGGTGAAATAGGGACTATGAGTGGCAGATTCTGATTGTAATAGTGGGAGTCGGTCGCTCATTTCTTCACAAAGTCGATGGCTTTTCTCGAGCAAGAAACGCTCGTAGATTTGCAAACAATTGAACTAAATTTCCTTCAGGTCTTAGACATACTAAGGTGCCGAGACCATTCGACGTTGCTGTAGTCTCCCATTTGACGGGAACGCGAACTGTTTTCTCACTAACCTGAGGAGATATCATGTGAATATTGAGCTTCCCTCCGACGAGCAAGCGGACCGAGGCTGTGAACTTGGTGCCTGTTTTCACCACTTGCGGCGGCTGATTCTCGATCACAAACGCCCTGGAAAGTAGGAGACATGAGCAATGCATGTGACTGAGGCTCCATGAAGGGACTGCATGCTGACAGAGCCTGGATGTTCTCACTTGGTGATGAGGGTGGAGAGGAACTTGGTGACCTCCGCTGCCAGCGAGTCAACCTGGATGACTTGGTCGTTGAACCGAAACCTAGAGCTTTCGCTCAGCCGTTGGAATGCAGTGATCTGCTGCCGCATCTCCCAGGTGCTTTCGGCCAACCCCTCGAACCTGAAAATTTGTTTCCATTGTTCGGGTAGAAAATCGGGAAATCCCCTTCGTTCAACGATGAAGGCCTTTCATATATATGCAATATCTCTCAAAATGGATACTTGGCAAAATTCTGGCGTTGTTAGCAAGGTGGACCATGCCAGATGGAATACAGAAGAACTTGTTCGATGTTGGCAGGAAAAATTGCTACAATCATGGGTGTATGGAAGGAGTCAATATTGAGTCAACTAACACGGCGGAATAAGCGTATCTCGATGAAACGCGGTTGATATGAAGATAATTTTGGCACATTTACGATAAGATGGTTGGAAGGGAGCAGTGGGGATTTTGAGGTAAAAATGCTATTTTCAGCATTAATTTTCGGACTTATAGATTCAATATCAATTAGATTAAATGATACCGTGTCAGATGGCGTATAAATATAACCATAGGATCCATGAATATCCAAATGTCACGTCTGGTTTTCAAAAATAAAAACATTGAATTCCACACTGTCCTGCTCGTGGGAATTATTGCATCATCGGGGCTGATATGACTTGGTCTCGATGTTTTAATCCTTGAGTTTTGTTACCAGATGAAATGAGGAACAATATTTGCACCACTGGCATAATTCCGTTGACGCTGGAATGCAACTTTGAGTTTGCTATTTCAAGGATGGCAAACAGCATATGACCTCAAAATAGAATTGCAATTAAAATATCAGATTACCACCTGCTCACCAAGTCTGAAATTGATCCAAACTGCGGGTAATTGGAGTTCCGTTCCCGGCGAGCTGCTGCTCCCTCTTATACATGGCCAATTCACTCTCCACCACCTCCAGCAGGGCCTGCAAGCGCTGGAAGTTGGTCAGCTGCTTCTGCCAATACGCTCTGCGGGCCTCCTCAATGGCAGCGACCTTCAAGGAGCATTCAGCCAGGTGTTAGGGGACTGCGCAGAGGCACTTAATGGACCCTAGACGAGGAGCCTCACTTTCATCTTAAGGTTTTGCTGCATCTCGGCATTCTGGTTTTGAAGCAAAAGGACCTTTGCTTCCGCCCCTTGCTGCCCCTCACGACCTTGAAGGGAATTCAGCGCCCCTGACGAGAGAAGACCCGAAGACTCAGCTGATGGAGATCAATCACGACACCAGGAGAATCAGACTTACTGTTTATTTCTTCGTACTGGTTGTATTGAATGTGGAAGTTCTCCTGCTCTTGTTCCAAGTGACGGAGGTCGATGTGCGTCTCCCTCCTCAGCTGTCGAAGGCTGCTCATCATCCCCAGAATTTCGGTCATGCGATCAGGGAACCAGAATCCTGAAGCGGTTGCACCCGCCTAGAGGGGAGCGCATTCTTTTCAGGGGAGAGCATCCTTTTTTCCACCATACATCAAACCATTACATAACCATTACATATATGAGGGTCACTGCGAAAGTTTAAAAAAAAAATTCTTTTCTACCTAGGAATGAACGGAAAATTGATCGATTCCTCTCATTGATGGAATGGGCCTGTTCTCGGTTGATAGTCCAAAGCCTGTCTCGTTTCACAGATAGTGAAATAGGGCCACTTTGAGCGGAAGCAGATCGGAAGCTCTCACTAATGACTATTCTCGCCGACTCTCCAAACTAGGACACTTTCTGATATGGACCTTCTGCTGCTGATCAAATCCAACAACAAATTTTCTGACGGGCACTTCAAGGATGTGTTCCTGAAGAATAAAATTCCGAAATCTACAGTCTGAGCAGAGTTAATGGAATTTGCAATTGGCGCGCTTGGTTTGGATTAGGATGCTCTCATGAATGAGGTAAATTAAATATGTGCGCAACGTTTTCAAGCCGCAATTCGGAAATGACGACTGAGATAATTGAATGGGTCTCGCTGATGATGAGAAAATCAACTCAATCTCGGGCCAATTCCATCCTCATTTCATAATCTACAAGATTATGAATGGGATTAACCCCGGATTGGGCAAGGATTGCCGAAAATCCCAAGACTGTTGGTTTCTGTGCCTTTCTTCGCATGAACCATTCTCGAGCGCGAGATTTTGCATTCCGCTAATAATAATAATAATAATAATAATAATGATAATGATAATGATAATGATAATAATAATAATAACGTAAGTAATTAAGTAAGTAATTAATGAGTAATACGTAATTGAACAGAATCGATGATTTTGTCGAGGGCTTCCTGATTTAAAGCAGCTATGTTCACAGATATGGAATTCGACGCTCAATTCCTCACAACCAGGAAAGTCTACAAATTCACCCTGGATGTCTTTAAACCAACTCAAAAATTCTTGAAACTCGGAGAGGTCGCTTAGGGCTTAATTATTATTATTTTTTTTCTGGATGATAGTAAAGGCCTAAAGGCCATGAATGGGGGACGTCGCTGGCCCCCAAAAAGAAAAATTTACGAAAATTGCTTCATAAATTTCTTCGACGAATGAAGACCTGCTGGGGTTATTGGGTAACGTGGTTTTTGCATGATGGTTCAGAACCTGCACCACTATTCCAGAAGTTTGAAATTCAATCTGAAGTCGAGCGAGATTCGCCATTTCTTAAGCCGAACCGTGAAAGACATCAGCTATGAGCAGAAGCATCCAAAAAATTGGCACCCTCGTGCCAATTGGCCTCTTTTTCGTCGGTGCTCCGAGCTGACGATAAGGTTTAAGGAAACTGACGAGGTCGAATCGGACGACCTAATCCATCCGTATCTGACAGAATCCTTGTCTGATGATTTATGGCTGATGATATTCCAAAAATCGCTCGGGGGATGTGGGGAAAACCAGGATATTTTTCTCGGATTCCGAATAAAGGCCAGAAGATCGAGATTGCACACACTTTTACAACTCCTCTGGGATTGGACAGATTCAGGTAGAGGTGCACGAATGGCGACTGCTACAGCTGATGCTACAGCTGATTCTACAGCTGATTCTACAGCTGATGCTACAGCTGATGCTACAGCTGATGCTACAGCTGATGTTGCAGCTGATTCTACAGCTGATGCTACAGCTGATGTTGCAGCTGATTCTACAGCTGATGCTACAGCTGATGCTACAGCTGATGTTGCAGCTGATGCTACAGCTGATGTTGCAGCTGCCCCAGCTTGGAAGATTTAATTGGCAAAAGCCAATTTACAAATTTCATTCTCACCCCCCACTTAACGTTGATCTTAAAAAATGTAAGGTGCTGCGCACTGAACTAATTATCCGCAACGTGTCACATCCTAATCGACCAGATGCATTTTACGACCCGCTATCCCTACTCCGATAAGGCATTCATTCGAGAATTCCAGGGAGGCAGATAGATATTCCCTGCCATTATACGACGCCGGCGAGTCATCCATATAACGGTCGGTTGTGCGAGATAGTGGGGCTGTTTCATGTTTATTTATGTATGCTGGATTTAATGCAACTCTAACTCTATTGCTCAGTTTGCGCCCGAATGTGATGGAGATTGGTAAGTTTCTGCAAATTGCATGCAAAGTTTCCTCATTTATGCATGGGGCATTCGTCCTGGAGAATGGGATCAATTTTGACATACAGTCGAACTCGGTTATGACGTCATCGAAGGGACCAGGCAAGAATCGTCGTTATATAACGTTACAACTCCAGTTTACATTGGTCATACTGCACTAGCTTCAGTTTCAAGGCTGACCCACTGATTGTGATGTTCGTTTGGACCTCGAACTGCTTCATACTTAGCGAGTCTCGACGGACCAAAGAGGTTTCACGTTTTGTGACATGCGGTCGTAAGGCACGGATGAAGCAGTCACGATTTTCCAAAATTGTGGAAACAGATGAACGTGTTCACGAGCGACGTCAGCGTCACTTCGAGCTCTTTCTAATTAAACTAATCGCTATCGACTCAATTAATGCTATTAAACTAATCAAGCACACTTTCATTTTGATCGTGAAAGGCTTGCCCCTTTCGTTTTCCATGCTGTCAACGAGAAAACGCAAATGGCGACTGAGGATAAGATGATCTGAGTGACTGGGGATTATCCCTCCCGAACATTGTTCCAGTTACACCCACACGACTCTCAAGGAATGCCGAATCCAGGAAATATTAAGTTATGGCTCGCCAATGCTAATTTTTGACGGATTAGGGATTATGAACGTTGTCGATTTCGTCAGTGGGACCTTCAATGGACTTCCTTATAACCGAGGTTTCGTTATAACCGAGGTTTCGTTATAACCGAGGTTTCGTTATAACCGAGGTTTCGTTATAACCGAGGTTTCGTTATAACCGAGGTTTCGTTATAACCGAGGTTTCGTTATAACCGAGGTTTCGTTATAACCGAGTTCGACCGTATCTTCTTGCAATTCTAATCGTAGCACTAAAATTAGTTGCCAAATTAATTTTAATATTGTGATTTAAAATATTGAAATTGTAGGTCATTCTACAAAAATTACCCAAAAATTTTTGGAAAAGAAGTTAGCCTCTGATAGGGTTAAGTTCTGATAGGATTATTATGGATATTAAGATGGGGTTATTATGTTAATCTCTCCCCTTCCCTCATAATCACATTCTCTCCCTCGCAGAACCCTGCAATCGGCGCTCTTCGCAGACTCGAGGCGATTTTCCCTCTGGAGGAATCTGATTGCTGCCATTCTTCGCCTCGCTGAACAAAAGCGAATGAGAGGCGCCGATTTTCCGAAGGATGAAATGGCAACCGCAAATGGGCAAAATGGCAAATTCCATCATTTTCATCTCCACAGAGTCAAATTAATCACTTTAAGATGGTAGAGACTGCAATCCTTCGAAAATCGCTGAATAGCACGAATCGCCCCGCCTCCCTCCAGATGATGCTCGCTGGCACGATCGTCATCATTTCGCCTCCAGAAAAGCTCAACTGTCTCGCGGTATTTACATAATGCATCTGTTATCTAATCTCTCTCTCTGACTTCAGAGCTGAAATTGTAGATCATGTTGTTGGTACCGTCGCCCCTGTCTTCGGCCGAAGCGCTTCGCTTGATCTTCCCCCGCAAGTGAAGTCAGCCCAGCCCCCTTTCACGGCTGCCACGACGAATGGATGCCATTTTTCACAGCTGCAGGCATGGCAGGCTCCCTCCCCCGTCGCGAAGGTCGCACCTCCCTCCCCGCACTCACGGGCGATCACGGCAAACGGGTACGCACCCCGATCGAGGCAAGAAACGATGTAGAAACCTCAGCCCGATCGCATCGAAAAGACTGAATTCGCAGCACCTAACCCCCACCTAACCCCCACCTAACCCCACCAAGCTCAATGCATGTTGAGTGTCCCTGTCACTTTAGAGAATCTCTTCAATGTCGCTTCTCTGCCGGACTTGTTCCACGTGGCGTTCTTTTTGCACA
>CAJPEV010005765.1:0-13239 GCA_905338385.1 Darwinula stevensoni
TTTGGTGACGCAAATATAGGAATGTAAATTTTACGTAAACATGATGTCATTTTCATGGCAATTGCAAGAAATTTACATTGTTTGCAAAAAATTGATATCTTGTTTACGTGAACATGCTGCTTGGGAGTACGTCAGAGGATAGACCACCTCTTATGCTTCCAGGAAGTGTCCGAGATATAGTTCTTCTTTTCCTCATTAATTCCTCAATTTGAGTTATGGTTGAATAAAGTTCACGGACGTCCTCTCTGTATTCCAGATCACCTCTGTGGATGAAATCTTCTGCAATCCACGGGGGTTTTCAATAGGAATAAGAGCTTCTTCATGGCCTGGACTCTATGAATATGTCTTGAATAGGTGGATAACAAATGATGAAGTGTCCGTGTTTATTGATTGCAATAATGAGACTTGGCGAGACATATGTCGAGATACTAAACAATCCTGCGATGGACGAGTCCAGGGAAAGAGGGAAGGGAAATTTTGTGTACTGTGCGAAAAGCACAGTACCTTTTACCTCTTTTACCTCCATCTAGGGGCGTGGCGAAGAACTTCAAGGTTTTCACTTCCGTATGAGCGATGAGGGATCATTTGGTGAGTAATAATCGAGTCAATTTGAACTAGCTCACACAGTGCTCACTTTTTACTCCCTAAGCGCTTGGAATTTTCTAAGAGTGTACAACACAAAAGTTATAATAGAAGCCAATGAAGCTCACCAAACTTTCATGAAAGACTTTCATTTCATTTCATTAATGAAAGAGAAACTTTAATTTTGTTTGTTAACGGAGATTGATGAAGAGTATCATTTTCTGAAACGATCATCCTGATGAAGGGGAATCTTTACAAACTTCACACACCCAAAGCGTGTCGCTATTCTTGCTGGGTACGCCCAGCAGTGTCTTGTTGGTCTTGTTTTGTTTGCAGTTGGCGGAATGTGTGTAAGAATTGGTTGTCAGATGGCGTAGGGTCTCTCTCTCCCTTTCTTATTGCCGTACCAGGGCTGGGCGAATTAATATTCTTCCCATGTGCCTTTCTCTCGGAATCTCACGGACGAACGTACTGCGGAAATCCAATGTCAGCGCATGTATCGAATAGCACCTCCACTGGTCTCTCGATCCGACGTCGGTCAAGCAGCATCGATGTCATTCAAGAGATTGCACTTCGGCATAAGGATCTGCTCAGTTGACATGCCTAATGCAAGAAACAGCAATTTCGGGAGATCCTACAGCCTTTTCAGCGTGCGAGAGACTGCCGTAGAGAACGCTCCACCCTCAACTTAGGCCGAAAGCTGGTCGATAAACGAGAAAGTATTGATTCCGTTGTTCATATACTATGTTATATCTGCCATTCATCACTAGGTAGCTATGTTGACTGCTGAACAGCTTTAATCCTTCAAGGAGAGCTCAAAAAGTTCGAGGATTGAGTTTCATCCTGAGTTTGCTGTTCAGTGTATAGGCTACGAGGTATTGTAAGCCATCTCCTTCAAGCAGTTCCTATGGTCGCGTAGATATATTGTCCACCGTTCCTGCAAGTTCCTGAATCATTCTTTTCGTCATCTTTTGTAATCCTAAGGCACACTCGTTGCATTCTTCCAATCGACTCAATGTCTTCAAATATCATCCACTTGAGGCCGGACAGACAATTATACAGATGTTGCTATTGAACTTGCATTGGAATATTACTTTGTTGGTGTACATGCAGAGGTGGAGGAAGTCGAAGAACTTCACAAAGGAAAAATTATAATGAGGAGCCTTAGTTCGATTAATTTAGAATATTATTTGTGGTAAAGAATTGAGGACTTCTCTGGAAAAAGGGGCGCATGTACCCACACGCCCTTTTTCCATATCCGTGGCCATGCGCAGCTTTAGGAGACTAGTCATCAGATAGGGTTTTCAGCAATTAGTTAATATCTAATATATATAGACGATGGTGACTGACTGACTGACGCTGATTCTAACCATGTTCTAGAAGGGATAGAAATCTGAAACTTGGTACACATGTACCTTTTTGGATGCAGAGTTCAGAAAAATTCAGACTTTGGAGGTGCATGCCCTGGGGGTACAAATTTTTTGGGGAAACTTTTTTCATGAATATTTTTTGCGACAGATGAGGATGGCATTCCGAGTGTCAACTGGACGTGCTGGGTTCTGTGGTGTAGTCATAGAATATCGGACTGGCAGTCAGCAGGTCCAGGTTAAATACCCGGCCATACATTGGCTTTCTATTGTTTTTTTTGGCCTTCCACGTCCTGTTACTTATTCTCCCTCCATAGCATCATTTTTTCTTGAGCAGAACGGAGAGACATGGAAAGCTGAAACTTGGCATGGACTTGCCTAATGAGACGATGTGTTCAGGAAAAAATGCAAAAGATTAATGCCCTGGGTGCATATTTTTGTGAGCCGACGTTTTCAAGTTATTTTTTGTCCAGGCGTATTAAGCGCAATGGAAAGATGAAACTTGGAACGGAACTACCTATTGGGATGCGGCAGAAAACTTCAGACTTCAGAATTAAATGCGCTGCGTGCACAAAATTCAAAGGGAGATGTTTCAACTAATTTTTTTGCATCTGGTAAACAAGTGAACATGGAAAGCTGAAACTTTGTATGAATGTGACTACTGAGACAAAGAGTTAAGTAAAAATGTTAAGTCTCGATACATCCACTGGGGGAATTTTTTCCAGGTGCGGTGTTTTGAAAAAGAAATTGGCAAAGCGAATTGGAAAGAAACGGAAAGGTGAAACTTGAAACAAGTATAATGACATGATATTACTGAGCTGAGAGAGTATTCAGTGATTGTGGAAAGGGAAGTATTTTCGCCGATGACTACAAATTTTTTCCCCAGAAAAAAACATAACAAGCAGCAGACAATTGCTTCTCAATCTGTTTTGAATACTTTAACAAGGTCAAGGGAAAAAATTCCTTATTGATTTTCATGAGATTTAAAATGTTTTGAATCTACTGGAATTAATGTGCAATTGGAGAGTTTGGCGAGACACAAAATGCTCAGATTTTCGCGTGGAACTTCGTTGTCGTAGCCTCATTAAATATTTCCTTCGATCTTGATTGTCTCCACTTGGTCGAATCCAAAAACTGATATCGAACCGGGTTTTTTCCTTCGCTCTTCTTTATTTGCCCATTTGTTCACCAGAACGTTCCACCATTTTCTTTTAGAAATATCCAACACGTTAAGAACTTTCTACAATAATCCAGATAGTTCAGAGCACTCTATCCTGACTAAATTTTGTCCAAACTGGACTCATCCAGAAATTTATAGCATATTCCTTCAGAATTTTGTGTCCATATTATTTTTTGTAACTCCTGATCCCATGGCAGTCCCAAACGTTAAATTTGAGCAATAATGCAGAAAAATCGCAAATGTTACGGTAATTTTTCGAAGGATATAAAAATGGCATTTTTCATGAATTAAGGATCAAAAGTCAGACCTTTTGACCTTTGACCTTTATATGCATTACATGTCCTTGAGTTACATATCACTTGATAGGGCGTGGAGAGAGCTTTAAAAATGACAGTAACATCAGCGTCCTATGTTGATTAGAACAAAACTCCAGAGTGTTTAAAATTTCAGAGTGTTTTTGGGTCTGTCTTGTTGAACAATTTCTAGCCAAACAGGTATTAAAACAATAACAAACAATTAGCAAGACTACAAATTAATATAATTGGCATATATTCCTGTACAAACGCAGAGCTATAGAGAATTTCATTTTTAAAATAAACATTATCCCTTTTCTGCAGAAAATAAAAATTTTCAAGATGGCTGTGTGCAAAATAATTTAAGACTAGGGAGCAATCATACCAATATCAGTCACTCACTTCCCACTTATTACACCTCTATTCCTTGGAAAATATCCAACATATATATTTGTTTAACTTGGGAGGAAGGATAGCTAGAGAAAAAGGGAGTAACATTGAGCTAAAGCCTAAAGAGATGGAAGGGCGAAAAGGGAGGGGTGGAAAAATCTCAAACAATAAAGTGTGCTAAGGAGACATTTTTTTTAGCAAGGCAAGGAAGTCTCACGAATCTCTTACGAATGAGTACCCAGAGGTACCCCTTTTACTCTCCATGCGCCTATGCAACAACTAAGGTGCACCAGAACGCTGCCAGACTCCAAAGGTCGGTCGTTTAGTGACCGTGCAAATCCGTTATAACACGAAAGACACCGTTCGGTACGGAGCCATAACCGGTTTCCATGCAAGGGACACTGACACCGCGAGAATGCTCTGCCCCAGGCTAAGGCAAAATCATCAACGAGAGGACGAAAAGAGAAGACCAAAACCCGACCTTGGCCCGAACGAAGCGAGAAAGCACTCTTCCCGATCCCCTCGCGGCGACGATCGACCGTGATCCTCGTCCCCTTCCCTATCTCACTCCAAGTGCAATCAGGATGAAAAGGAGGGCAGCAGGATCGACCCTGCAGCATTTCCTCCCCTTTCGGGGAATTCTGGGATCCCTCATCCTCCTATTATGGATCTCTCGTGATGGCGTCGAAGGTGAGTCCGAACGGAATAGGGTTTAAAGGTATGATTTAGGTCTTGAAGGGTGAAAAAAAGTATCCTTATGTCTTCATGTTGTTTCTAATTTATCATTGAAACCGAGATATAAATGTATGGAGTCGATTCGAACGGTACGGTAAGAATCCACATTGCTGTGAGATAGAAACGTTGAGGGANCAAGCGGAACCACTTCCAAAAACTCCCCATGGGATGAACGACGGCTACCTCCACGTTGGTTCATCCTGGTTTAACGCTAAAGCCGTCATAGCCGTCATAGCACAAACAAAAAAATTATTGAAAACTTCTGCGCCAAAAATATGCCCCCAGGGGATGTCTTGGAAACTTGACACTTTCCTTGAACTCAGTGTATCACTAATCATGTTCCTGGCTAGTTTCAGCTTTCCATGTCTCTCTGGTTGACTGAAACAAAAAATTATATGAAAACACTTCCCCCCCCCCCTAAATGCGGGCCCCAGGACTATTGCCTCCAAAGTCGGAATTTTTCTGGACTCAGAATCGCAATAGGTACTTACGTGCCAAGTTTCATCTTCCCATCATATATATAACATGGTTAGAATTAGTGTCAGTCACTCAGTGACGATCGTCTACATATGAAGGGCTGAAAGGCAAAGTGGTCTATCTGAAAAAAAATTATTTTCTGGAGCTCCACACGAAATTACAGTGAACGTCACGTTAAATTTGAGAAAGAGTAGTATGTATCGATAAATCACTTCATTCTTTACTTTACTCCGAAAATCTATTCATATCCATTAAAGGAACAAGGTCCTATATGCCCAAAACCAGCGGCACTTTATCATAATTTTTTTTGCTGATAGACCACATTACCTTTCATATATTAGATTACCAGGTAACTGGAACAGCACTTAAAGAGTCCTGCTCACCCATCGGGGTTCTCTGTTATAATTCAGAAGAGCTGAACAGTGGGCGATTGGTAGCATCACAGTTGACTCTTCTGGGCACGCTTAGGTCCGGCAGTAGGTCCCTTCCCAGCTGCTGGTACACCACCAACAAAATACCTGTTAATATGCTCGCCCTCTAGCGGCCTGGAAGGTTGCGGAACAGTGCTGGCAAGTGGGACATGCAGTTGGTGACCCACCTCCGTATGTGCTACTTGTGATGTGATCAGCATCAACGCCTACGACTTTATAATGACCCGCCTTTTGGTTGTCGGCGAACTTTCCATATTGTCATGTCGGCGAATTATTGCGTTCGGTCTCGGGATCCTAACCGTAAATCCATATTTCATTGCCCTTTATAATGTTGTGAAACGATCGAGGATCGTTTGCAGCACCTGTCAGCAGAAGCTGACATGTCGCTGCTTCTGTTCAACTGTGAGCAGACGTGGGGATAATCTTTGCAAAGACACGATACATGCCAATGTCCTAAGCGATGAATGTAGGATAGGAGCCGATTCACATGTCTGTCTATCTTGCACTTTCTAACTATGATTCTCCATTCGGAACGCACAATATTTTTCATACGTTCGACGCCTTTGTCGGTTCGTGACGTCAAAGGGCGTCCGGAGAGTAAGTCCTAGAGTAGACTGTCTATAAGCTGCTTCCGGCACGTCATCAGTAGGGTACGGATTTTTATGCGTTATCAAGTCGTAAAATAGGCACATACATATGCGCTTAAAAATGCCAAAATATGCATGAGGCATGCACGAAAATGGGAAAATACGCAATAACATGTTTTCTTAAATGCAGTAGGCATTTTTCTGAAGAAGGAACTTTAATGTACATTACATGCTTCTACTGGGTATAGTTGGTCTATTGGAATTACATCTACACCATATGTGTGGGCGTGATTATGCAGCAGTTGCTTAGTCGTTCAAAGCCAATAACCATGACTTCCAAAGTCGACTCTAACAAGACCAATAACCACTTCCTATCTGGCATCACAGCAGCTGAATCGTGTCGCCGCATCTGCGCCGCGTTTGACCAAGGTGCAGTTTATGAAAGGACAGTGTGACGCCTACCCAGCCAACCCATGTGGGTGGCCCATTCCAGGTGTCGTTGGAATCTCACTTGCACTGAGGGCGTGGTTCAATAAAAGATCAGTCCCTCTCTAAGCCTGATAATATATATTTAAAACTTTCAAAAGAGCTTTTATAAAAGACAATAAAGCTTAGGCCTATAAAAGATAAATAGTAAAAAGGGGCCACTCAAGGGGGGGGTAACAACATGATCCCACAGATAACGAGCCAATACCCTCAAGGCCAAGGATATAAAATATAAAAGGAAATAAAATACAGATAAAGAAGCGGCAAGGCAGCGGCGTGTAGGTGGGGAGAAGCAATNAAGGCCAAGGATATAAAATATAAAAAGGAAAAAGGAAATAAAATACAGATAAAGAAGCGGCAAGGCAGCGGCGTGTAGGTGGGGAGAAGCAATCACAGTCCAATCACAGTCTCTTCACAGTCTCATCACAGTCTCATCACAGTCCCACGCGTTGGAAGGAGGCGAATCCTGATCCAGAAGGCGAAACGGCAATCACGGGGCTCCAAATCCGGTCCCGGTCAATGCAACGGGCTGCACCACGACACTCGCCGAGCCGACCTGCCCTCCGCCATGCACACGCAGCACGCTTCTCCTGTCCCTTTCCTCGCTTCCTGCCATGCCGGCACTCCCCAGTGTTGCCCCGCTCTCCGGGACCAAAGGCCACTCAAACACTACACTGTTCCAATGGTGTTGTTAAATCCAGTCTTGCTGTAAATTTAGATACTTCACAGGCGATGTTTGTGGAGTTATTATGAAAGCACCATTCGGCCCTTGCACATCATTGACCCCATTGTTTGCATTCCCTACAGTTTATATATAAGGATTTCAGATTGGCTTGAATGCTCTGTTCCTTTGCCAATGGGACCAATATTACATACATTAGATTCCACATCCGTTCAAAATCGGACTGTTCCATTTCCATGTCCCTATTGGATATAAGTGTATTTGACCATATCTGGAATGAAGTTTGGGGCTTTGGGCCGAATTTCCCTATGTTTACCTGCGTCGTCCCATCATGCATGAACATTATTATGTGAGGGAATCACAGAGGGACACTCGTATATCCGTAGCCTCTGGAGAAAGTAGGGGGGAAGGGAGAAATCTATTTTTTGTGGAAAATGGCCATCCCCCGTTTCCTCTGTTCCCCTGCCATCATGATCGTTGCTAATCGTTCCCACGTAACTCTACCCTATTGCATCATGTGTTGATATAAGAAAGAAAACCCGGTTCAAACCTCAATTTTCTCGTGAAGCAGTTAGCCTCCTCTCTACGCTGACTGAAGGAGCACCTGCTGTTTCATTAAAGGTGCTTCTGAAGATGACATGGATTCTTGGATGATTGAGTGGGCGATTAATGAGACAATAAGGGGCCAAGTCACCCGATCTATTTTAGAGCATATCTCTCTTCACCGATATATCTCTCATAAGGTTACAAGGGTGAGGCTTCCGGAAGAGAGGCCTCATGCCCAAGGTCATTGGGATAATTGGTCGATGAACTGCCTTCACCTTGGCCCTTGGCCACTATTTCATGTTCAACATGTCTCAAGTAGGGGGAGGAATTTAATTGTTGTGCGTCACTTGGTCAGTGACATCCATCCTCTCCACTTGAGTGATTCAGGTTCCATAACTGTACCCATCTTTTTCTCTCTTCATCTCATCCTTGTCGATCCTTGGATAAGATGCTAATGTTGACTGGTTGGCAAAGTCTATAGAATGGGATTGAGGAAAGAGAAAGGATGACGTCCTGTATCGTGTTATGTACTGTATATTACGTTCTCAACGTACTCTATGAATGCATGCTACATTACTGCAGAAAAAGTGAGTAGAGCCTTTATATCACGATGTCTTTCCTTCGTGTTTCTTTCCGTTGTTGGACATGATGCTCCAAAATGTACTTCTAGTCGTTCAGTCCCATTGACCAAGATTGTCCTGCTCAATCAATCGCGCCAATTTCACACTTTTCACCCTATTTCACCCTTTTGCCCTTCGCTAGTTCTGAATTGAGATTTTCCATAGTGAGCAACTTCGTAATGGACGACGTTGCAACAAATTCGAATGCCGTGAATTACTATCATCAATAGCATTGACGTAGCCCTACAATTGCAAGTGTATGCAGAAAATGGGCGTGACAGAAGGAATTACCCTTATTCCCGTGACCTTCTAGGTGCGCCACTTGTGTTATGTCCCTTATTCTTCGTCTCCCTGGGTAGTAGTGTTTTTATTACTTTGACCTAAGCTTGCTTTTCCTGTTGGACAATAAAAAATTGATGTACTCATGACGTGGTGCTCTGATCGCAAGATATATGTCGTAGGGTTTTGTGGAATTCAGGAGGATTTCGAATCTCCCCAGGGAGTGACAGTATTCCATTAAACCCACGGGTTTAGCGCAATCATCTTGAAATCCTCCATGGTGTCACCTCCCCCTAAGGAGATTCCAAATCACCCGGGGGAAATGGAATTTAATTTCAGTCCATTTATAGAAAGAAAAAAATCAAAGTCATTAAGATTCGAAGCAGTCAATTAATAATAAACTTGTCTTATTTAGGGAGGTTGCACTGCTTTCCCCCCGTGACACATGGATGTTATGCCTATTTTTCTTTTACACCGCACCTGTTGGTGCGACAAGACCTGTTGCACTTGCAGATGGATCCTGCACCCCCACTGGCGTAGCTTGTTTCTGCCCTCAAAACCTTCGCCTTCATTGACGCAACCACTCTTTTCCAAGCTTCTCTTTCTTTGTTAGTGGCAGGCAGAATCAGGAGTGGCATTCTCACTGATTCTCACGGCGCCAATTAGTCTATTCCCAACCAAAGTCTTTCCGATACTTCCAAATAAAGACGGCTAATAACATTTGACGGATGAGATTTTGAGCAATAAATTTTAAGGTTTTGCCCTGGCCCGTTACGGGAAGGGTTATAAAAAATTGCTAGGGTTGTCAACGCGTGATATGGATTTGTATGCATTTTCTTCATGAGAGGATTCCAACAGAATCTGACAATCCTGCGCATTCTTTCCCAAAAGGGTGGCACTCACATGTCAATTCCAGTTAATCACTTAATGGGTACCCACAATAAGTGTGAGGGGGATTCCATATCCGAGAATTTTGGTTAGGCGCCTTAAACAATCCGTAAACGCAAACGAAAGGAGAATTGCCCCGGCTGGACAAGCCATGGGAAGTGTAATTTTCAAGCCAGGGAAATATGGAATCTCCCTAGGGTGTAGTGACATTGACACGACTATGAGAGAATTCCGATAAACCCGCGGGTTTAGTGGAATCCTGTCTCTCCCTAGGGAGATTCCAAATCCCCATGAATTCCACAAAACTCTATGACATATACATGGAATCATTTCAGTTGGTAGCATCGATGTTTTCTCAATTTGCCGATTAAGCCTCGGATGCTGAAACTTCATGCAGTCGATGTAAAGGGATCTTTAATCTAAAGAGCTCCATTTGCGCCTTGGGAATCCATGGATACTCAGAGAACGTTAACCAAATGAGGTTTCAGGATTCGAGACGTACTTGCTCCCATAAAAATATGTTTCTGAAGATGAAACGATGCCTTCATGTCGTTTCTAAAAATTTTCTTAATTTCCTGTCAACAGCGAATGGTGAAGCAAGTGTGGAAGCATATGCTGAACCATCGGGTCCCTATTTCCCTGGCCAGTCACTCATCATGCACTGCAAAGTCACTGGAGATACAACTAAATTCTGCACCTGGAGACCCCCAATTGGATTTAGCTTCGTGCCGGGTTCATTCCCTAACTTTTATGAAAGCGTGAGCAGCGGTAGTACGGAAGAGTGCACTTTCAGAATCAAGAGTGCCAGTGACTTCGAGAGTGGGAAATGGGCTTGCATCCCCTTTTTGAGTGGTGGCGATTCGAAAAGTGACCGTATTGATATTCTTGTAGCACGTGAGTAATCTGATTAGTTTTATCTCTACTACTTTCATGCACATGACAATGCAGCCATGTCTCGTGTAGTAGATTTTTTGAGGATTATTCCTCAGTTGCGTGGGAAGTAATGTTTTTTGTGTGTTAGACCCGTAACTAAGTGATATTTTTCTCTTCTGCAGGACCGCCGGAATCTATTGAGGTGTCTGAAGTCCGAAAGGATGCTTACCACGAAATCCTTCAGGCTCAAAATGCAGTCAACTTCACTTGTGAGGTGAAAGGCATTCGCCCTGAAGTCGAGAGCATACAATGGTACATTGGTGAGTAATCTCACATGTTTCCATGCACTAATCTACCTGAATTCTCATAAGTGTGAACTGATCAGCTGGCGCAGCTTGACATTACTCCTCCATACTACTTTTTTGACTTAGAATTAGTGATATCTAATTCTTTGTTTTTCATATGCTAGTAGTACAGTTGTTTTATAGATGAGTTTAAGATGATACCTTCATTCCATCATTTCAGTGAGGGAAGATGGGAGTGAAGAACATTTGACGCCGTCTCACCCAGAGCTCCTCCACACCAAAACCTTTGTCCCAGCTGACTTTACCTCTTACCCAGGAATGCAAAATCAAGGAGTGCAGCAGATGATGGTCTATAATGTAAATGCCACCTTGAGTCATGTCTTCTCTCCTCTGGACAATGGGAGAAAGTTGGTTTGCCGTGTGATTCACATGCTGCTTCATCCTGCCAATAATTCTGCATCTGCTAAATTGGAAGTACAATGTGAGTGGGCAAAACACACCACTGTGTATCATGTTGGGCAATTTGAATGCTACAGTGTCCGCAGCTGAGGAGTAACTAGCCATGCTCTGAAATTGCATTGCGTTGAGTTGATATTTGTGCTCATCTTCCTCTTGACAGATGTCCCTGTGGTGCATATGGATGACTGGAAGACGAAGAACTTCGACCCCCATGGAAATAAGTTTTATCTACCACCAGGCAGAAAAGGAGAGATCACTGTCTATTTTCTGGCCAATCCACCTATCTCTGCTCCACAAAGGGAGGTTCAGTGGATCATTCGCAATGACATTACCTTGAATAGTGGGCAAGAAGAGGGGAAGGTCAAGGCTGGTCCTGTCGCTCATGTCCCGGTAAGACTACTCTTGGAAAAAGATACTTTATCTTGGACAGTTCTTGTGCAGGATCATGGCTTGGAAACTTAAACTCATGGCTTATTCTGCATGTAGTACAGTCTTACCACAGGGACATGTTGGGAGACAGCCATGTTGTGTAAGGTGTAACTAGTTGCAGTTATAGTTACTTTGAAAAAATAATGAATATTGCCTCTTCAATCAGGTGGCTTTCACAGAAATAAATTATTGAATAGTTCTAGATGCAAGTTATTTAAATTGGAGGACCTCCGGAGGTGAAACATATGTCGTACGCGATCCTGACCGCCAGCTAGGACGAGCGATAATTGTGTATGTGAGACAGTTCAACAGGCGAACCGCTTACAAATATGATATTGGAGTGTCGACGCAACTCTTCCATATCATCGGAGGATGTGCCTTTTCAAAATTAATTTTGCACACGAAAGGAGAGGCAACTTTGACGTAAAATCGAAGTTTCGCTCTCGTCTTCTCATTACTCGGATATATCAGGAAACGAGAGTTGCCCTGTTTTTCGCTGTAATGCCTCCCGCGTGCTGCCGGAATCCACGGATTTTATGAAGCGTCCATGAGGAAATAGGAGGGACTTTTTTTTCCTGGCCTCCATTTGCGTTCGCCTCCTTCGCTCCATTCACTGATTGGGTACCGAAGATTATCTGGACTCCATGAGACCTTCAGGTTTCTTGCAGATGATATTGTCCTGGAAGCAAATATACGCTTTCCAGGACGTTCAACATGTTTTCAAAGTGGTATTTCTATATCCTGGGTACCAGATTGAGAACCTTTTTTTGGCCCTCACTCAATATTTCTTCTAGCCTCGAAACATGCTGCATTTGAAGGACATTCGTCGAACGTTTAATATGGCTTCCGGAAGCTCATCAAATTTATCCAACTGACTTTGTCTTGAAGCAAATATTGGTCCCGCCGACGTTAGATGGTGCCAAAGGTGTCGCTGTTGCAGATCAATTCCTAATGCAGCTAGAAATAGTCAGCAATACTTTGCACTATGTTGCCAATCTTTCTCCACATAAACCTGAACTGAAGAAACTTGAATTATTGAATGAATCTGTCTTAAGAGGTAACCATGTCCAAGGAGTTTTCAAAGAACTCTGGCTCGAACGATTCAGGGAGGATGGTTCAATTTCGAAGGTGACGGCATACAAATGAAAGCATCATTATCTCTCTCCCTCTCGCCAGCATTGCACTATCCGTGACGGAATTGCACAAGATTTCGAGTCCCACAAAACAACTCGAAAGCGTCAGATAAACGACTCATTCCCCGAATTAGCCAGAGATGGCGATGGCGTCTCTCTCGATATAGATACCTCCTCGATTATTCATGTACCCTCATTTGCATAATAATACCCAACGTTTTCTTGCATCTCCGTCCGTCTCTCCGTCCAAAAGCGTAGCGTGACTAGAAAAAGTGTGGGGGAGGGGAGGGGGATGCGAACTCTGGGATTGCTTTTAATACATGTCATGGGTCTTTTTTTTCTTTTATTGTTGACTTCCTTTCTAGAAAAGTAAAAGTATTCAACCACCCCCCTAACCTCCCACCCTCTCGGCCCTCCCCACCCCCTCCACCCCCCCCCACCCCCTCCACCCTCCCCCACCTCCTCCGCCCTCCCCACCACCTCCACCCTCCCCCACC
>CAJPEV010005766.1:0-13236 GCA_905338385.1 Darwinula stevensoni
TAAAATATGCCACTGTATATGAATATTTGCGTATTTCAAGTTCTGGTCCTAAAAGTGCAATACTGTGAAATGCGAAGTTTCGTCCTGAGAGGTGCAATTGGCGCAATCTTGCATTGAGAGATGTGTTCAAACACTTGCAATATTGTCACATAATGTGAGATTTCGTCCAAACGTGTGCAATATTGTCGCGAATTGAGTAGATGTGTCCTAAGCGTGCAATAGTGTCACGTAATGTGCAGATTTGTCCTAAATGTGCAACATCGTCACGCAATGTGAGGTTTCGTCTAAACGTGTGCAATATTTTCGCACATGTTGACTTTTCGTTTTAAATTGGGCAAACATTCTCTAGGCAACTCCGGGCAATCTAATCCTGAGCCGTACTCTACGTTCCGCAAATGTCTAAGTGAAAACATTATGTAAGGTCAAGAGAGAATTTACCTCATCCATAGTCTCATTCGTTCAACTTCACTTGAAGTATGAAACGTCTACAATAAAAAGCAGAACAATTCCAAGACAGGGTGATACTACAGTGCTTGAGCGGGATAAAAATGGAGCCTTTTGCTATGAATTTCTTGCTTTTTTTAACATGTTTGAAAATGCTTTTGAAAATATTGGTCATTTTTTTACTTGAAGTGATCCCCCTATCTTCCTCAAAGTTCTCATCACTCTTACCAGACCAGCGCCGTACCAAGGATATTTGGCGCCCTATGCGAGATATTCCCCCCCCCCCCCCCCCCCCCTCTATACCTCTTCAGCTTCCCCTGCACCAAAAACAAAACCGCAGAAGCCTAAAAGCTGAACTCCAGAAGAAAGTTTGCGAAATGAGGAAGGAGGACGGAAATGAGACCGTGTTCTAGAATGGTCCATGCACATACTGAGAGTAACATTGAGTCATCCCGTACCCGTCCCAAGGATAAGATTCTGCTCGCTCCCTAAGAACGCCAGCCGAAATACCGATAAAGATTTAGCTTGGCCCACTCCAGGGCCGGTTTTAGAAGTTGTGAGGCCTGGGGGAAGCGGATTCTTGGAGTTCCCCTTCCCCGACATTTTACCTGGTGGTGCATATTTTGGATCTGAATCTTCTGCTACTTCACGTAAATTGTTTTGTTTGCGTAAATTGGGTGTTTGCTGTTACTACGCTATGTTTTCTTTTCCTGATTTCTTAAAATTTCTAAGTATATTCGATCTACAAATAACCTGCGATTATGTTCATAAGCGTGACCTGGGCTTATGATTATGTTCATAAGCCTGGGCAATCCTGAACCGTACTCTACCATCCCGCAAAAGTCTAAATACTAAAATGCATATTTATGGCTGGCCTCACATTGTTAATAATGACTGATGAGTAACTAATATAGACAGAGGGAGTTGCTCAAGGCGTGATCAGATTTTTAAATATATTATACTGACGAACAAGACCAGGGTTGTCCTGTCACTCGGAAGATACTGGTAGTTTGATGTTCTTTCCCTTTTTTTAAATATTTTTCTCAAAATATTTGTGAAAGTTTTGCATCAGCAAAACCACCTTAATTGGAAATGTATTATTCTGATGGGTAAATATCATATTTGTGCATTATTCATGTCAATTCTGCAGAATATATGGCGACACTGAGCCAGAGATGCATACGTTTAAATTCCCATCCCCTGTATATGTAGCTTCCAACCGTCACCTTTTTGAGTTGCATGAGTGTGAACATGAACTTACGCTATATTTTTATATCACAGCCGATCATTGGACCCGTGGCAAGTCGAAGAGAAGGTATTTTTTCCGGAACTCAGGATCTCCGCCCAGGTATCCTTGCCGCGGTATATACAAAGGAAGCATCAAGACCGTGGCTGGGGCAAATCAAGAAAGTGGATGACCAGGAATTAGATATACATTGGTATGAGGGAAACTACCAGACGTCATGGAGACCAATGACAGGGAAAACCAGCTCCTCCACCGTCCTTCGTGGATCTCTCCTTCTGTGGGGATTCCATTTCACTGAAAAGAGGAACCTCTTGGGGCAGGAGACGAAGCAGGAACTTCAGCGGCTGTATCTAGAAACATACACGAAATTGGCCCAAAGAAGAAATGATACTTAAGACCAACTCATTTCAAAAGGGTGAGTCCAAGAGACTTGGTGAAGACAGACTAGTATTGTTCTGGTTTTCTTGTTAAGAAACCTGAATATATTTTTTGAAGAGGATCTGAGTTCTCCACAAGCGACGCTCCATAGGAGTGTTAGCAACACGGACAATCCCCTACCTTTATCCGCTTCAAATCTATACTTTAGGGCTGACAAATAGAAAAATATTACATCCAAGCCATTACAAGAAACAAAAAAAGGGCTTCAGGAATCACTCTCACACCTTTTCCCCATTGCCTTTATTAACGACCTCTGCTTAAAAGTAGGCATGGACATTTGCAATTGGAATGCAAGAAGAATTCATTTAGCAGAGAATATTCGGAAACTCCACCTTAACCTCTCTCCTAATGAAACATGCAATAGGAGAATATAATACGTTATTAGGATATTAGAATCCAGGAGTACGGACAAAAAAATTTGAACTAAGACAGCCAGAAAATGCTTACTGTAGCTCATACTGCGAAATCCCCTTTCCATTTTTCAGGGGTGATGGAGCATGAATATTGCTGGCGTATTGGGAGATTGGGAGAGAAGTTGTCTGCAGACTATGAAGTTTCCTGCTTCTCAAAGAAATATTGCATTTGCACTAATTCGCCTTATTGTGCTATTGCCTTTGAACAAATGTGATAAAAAGTTTCGTTGCCTTCCTTGCTTTTATTATTTATCCAATTGTTCTTTATTATTACAATTTAATTCATTCCTTTAATTAGCCCCCTTGTCCATTCTTAAAATGCCCCATTTTTCATCATCTCTTGAAACTCTTTGCTCTAGAATTCAATTCCAGCTGTATTCGTTCACAAATGTGAATAAAAACATGTGCTTTATGAATCCATTGGGAACAGATATTAATCCGGTTTTTCGCTTATTGTTACGCACTCCTACTGTATCCCTCATTCACTGATTTCCCATGTATGTGAATGTTTAGATCCGAAGAGACAAAAAAAAGGTTATTACTATTGTTCTCAAAGTGCACCAGTCATTCTTAAACGGTGAATCATTTATCGATGCAATGAGCAAAGCCAATGTTGATTTTGCGTGTTCTTATATCCAAAATATACTTACTGAAATTTATGCGCAAATGGACTCGTATAAATACGAATTTTCTTTGCAACTTGCTAGCCAGCTGAAATTCAAGGTAAGGAATCCCCAGGCGGGGTTTCTAGACAATTGTCTCGCGCCAACAGCAAGTGTTTTCCGGCCAATAAATGTGCACATCCTGCTCAAGATGGGTTCCTGGACAATTGCTTCGCTTCCACAGAATGGGTTTCTAGCCAATTGGAAGATATGGTTAGCTCGAGATGGGTTTCTGGACAATTGTCACACAAAACTTGAGTTTCTTACCAACTGTTACCAAGGACATGTCCTCTCCGCAATCAGAAGATGCAACACGGACATGAACTTCGGTCACTTTGTCATGAAAAACGGACAGAAAGGGAACGTCATATGTTGTCGGGGATAGGAAATGATGGGGGAATGGTTCAATGAAACTCTGGTCGCAGTCAAAGGTTGCAACGTCCACATGCGGCCATGGTTAACTGATATCAGACAAAGGAATCAATAATGTTAGTCCAATAGGCAAACGGAAATGTTCAGTTCTAAAGTGAAACCCCTTCTAAATGTTTCTCTCCGTTTGCCTCCCCATGTATATCCTCGCGAAGCGCATGGAGAGACCTGCCGTTATTTCTACTGACGTAAAGAAGCTTACATTTACTTTTATTCATGAGACATTTCATTACTTGAGCATTACTTCATGAGCCATTTCTTGTTCCACTCATCCAAAAGAGTCAAATCTCGCTCCATTCTAGCCCAATCCGCTTTAAGGCTCAAAGAAAAACCTATTTTGGTTGGACGAAACATGGATCCTAATCCTTTCTAATCCTTCGAAACTTCGGATCCTACGCCTGTATCCTAATCGTTGATGAAGACGAGAAACAGAAGTGAACCCAGAAACGAGCCCTGAGAGAAATCGATTGCGACCCATACCATTTCAACGCTTCCCCATTGACCAGTACCCTTTGATCACATTCCGTCAATCAGTCACGGATCCACTCACTCGTCCTGCCCTGGATCCCGTGCGCCTCCGATGGCTTCTTGAAAAGCAATACGATTCAAACCTCCGGACCTCGGTTATGACGCAACCGTGGGTACCAGACAATACTGAAGACGCCAATCCACGCTCCCAGGGGCTCCTTTCGCAATATACGGAGGAATTCTCCACCGCCATGCCACGTAAACCTGTGGAAATGAAAGAAAGAAACCATCTTTAGTCATTAGGAACAAAAAGAGGACATAATACATTTTAGGGACTGGAACTTCCAACAAAATTTAAAAATGGGAGAGACCGGCTAGGGCGGTATGCTTTAATATAAATTGTGCGTGAATTAATGCCGAAGAAAGAAAGAAAGATTCTAAGTACTGGCCTAATCGCAATATTCAAGGGGTTGGGTGGAATCTTACAGCCTCACTCTAAGGCTGTATGATTCGGCACACTGAGTCGGCATGGGAAGGCTTTTACTCTCTTCAGTACGTACGCGACGTGTGGAAATAACAACGGAGCCATCGCTTTATTTCTTCAACCTCATCGCCAAGTTCGTCGCCTGCAAGAGGCTAAACATATTATTCCCATTGGGGATTCGAAAGCAGACAACTGAACACACACTTCCATCGTTATACAACATAGCAATGTAAAAAGAACTCACCCAAAGCAGGACCGGAGAAAGCAGGCGAAAGCCGGAGGAAAACACTCGAAGTAGTTCTATGAAGGCTTACCGCAATCCCAAGCGCTTTTAAACCCTTCTTCCTCGCTACTCCCCCCACACACCCTTTCTCCCACCCCCTTCCCATCTCAAGGACACGATCTTGTCTCTCCCCATTTCCTTGCTAGATAAACATCTGCCTTCCAACCGCCTTCCGAACGTGTTCCATATCGTTCAACACGAGTTCCACTCCCCACGGATCCCAGAATGTGCCAGCCATCCCTAATCCATATCTCTCCTCACAAATTTAAGATCATAATTAGGCTCCATGCAGGATGTACGGGCGAGACCGTGCGCAGACGCTCTTTATCTCTCCAACAATTCCCCCGGACGGCTCATGTATTGTACACGTCAGAGGTTGGACCACCTCTAATAGGTTCGGTAGAGTATCGGGGATATCAGTCCCTTATTACTTCATTTCATTGAGGTCTGATTGAATGAAGTTCAAGGACACTCTTAGTATATTCTAGGATAGTCTCATTATAGGAATCAATAAACACGGACACTTCATCATTTGTTATCCACATATTCAAGACATATTCATAGAGTCCCTACCATAAACAAGCTCATATTCCTATTGAGAACCCTTTTGAAAGGCATACGATTTTATCCGCATAGGAGACCTAGAATATACTAAGAGTGTCCTTGAACTTCATTCAATCAGACCTCAATGAAATGAAGTAATAAGGGACTGATATCCCCGATACTCTACCGAACCTATTAGAGGTGGTCCAACCTCTGACGTGTACTGTAATCAATACAGTCAGTGGTAGGTCATCGCCTGTACGAGAGCTAAAGCGGCACATAGTATATATATGAGTTTTCGTATTCGCATGACATCCCTATCACTTTCTGATGGGAGCGTTTTTACTCACGAAGGAGGAGAGAAATTTTACTCCTTGGTGATGGAATAAATTCACTCCTTTCCCGGAGTGAAAGGGGGGTGAAACTGGGGTTAGCTGTTTTACTATCTTTTTCGAGAAAAATCGCTCCCCTTTTTCTAAGAGTGTATGTCGACTCGTAAAGGTGTCCTCATCGTGTCGCGCTCGACTCGTTTATGGTAACATGACAAACACCACCCACATACTCACTCCTGTGCCACGTACGTGGAACTCTTAGGCAAAGGAAAAATCGGGGAGGCCGGCCTCACCCTCTGCCTCGCTGACTTCCTCGTCCCTACTTTGAAATACTGGCATGTCTTGAGACTCCTTTGCCTCGAGGAGGGAGCTTCTCGGTCATCGGATTCCGTATTCCCCATGCATTTCGGCGTAGTTGTGCGTATAGATGGAAAACTGAAAATCGCAAAGGGAGGAAATCGTGGAACAGTTATTTTCTCCTCTGACGGATGCGCCTCTACTCATTCTGCAGTGATCCATGAAATTATCGAGTATCTGGGTCTCATCTGCTATATCAAAGTTAATGTTCACACCAGAGACGTGTTAAACACGAATCGACAGGACGGGGCAGACCTCACGCGATTCGAGAGGCATCATCGTTGTTACCGTTATGGAGCTGAGGCCCAGTGTGCGTTCAGGATTCGGATGCTCTTAAAGATGCAAGAGTGGGTCGGAGACTTCAAGAAGTGCGACTCATCAGGCGACATGGCCTCGTTCTTGTGCTCCTAATGATACCACAAGGATTTCTCGTTCGTCATGATCAAGTAGCGGGTTCCCAAGATGGTTCCGCGAACTTCCAGATTTCTTACGCAGGAAAAGGTGCCAAATAGGAACAATGCAACAAGAACAGGAATTGATTGTAGCACTCATGCGAGCTCGATGCACGAAATGTGTTTAGATCAGTCGGTGAGCGAGAAATCGTTTCATGTTGACAGTTTACATGATTGATATCGAAATCACGCAAAATTAGAGTGGATATTGAAAGGCATACTTGAGTGGGAGAAGAGGCGCATTCACCCCAAGGAGAAAAGTTGATATCACGATTTTCTCCCATAGCGAGTTTCAGAACTTCTTAACATCATTGCAGCAGGTACCCGCGGCGAAAATCGTGAGTATTCAAACCGGAGGACCTCGGTTGTGAAGCAACTGAGGTCCGGAGGTTAAAAAGGTTGCGCGATTCTGGCCGCTAGGTAAGCCGAACGACAATTGCTTTTTGTCTCTCTGTGTGTGGGCGTGCATGTGCGACTGTTTTACAGGCCTTTTACAGGCCAAACGCTTAGATATATGAACTTAGGGTTTCGACAAAACTCTTCCGTAGCATCCGAGGATGTGCCTCTTCGAAATGAAGTTTGCAAATCGGTCATCAGAAAGGGAGGGGAGGCAACTTTCATTGGAAATCAGAGATTAGCTCTCGTCTCGCCATCTCTCGGATGAACTTGGAAACGAGAGTTGCCGTCGTACTCATAAGGGAACGCTGCCATCGGTCACTTTCGTGCCTCCCGCCTGCTGACGTGAATCCAGGGATTTCAAGGGTCCATGATTAAATATGGGGCGATTCCTCAGTTCGTCGCCACATGCGTTCGCACCGGCTTTCGCAAAGAAACTCATCACCCTAATATTCTCGTTTGCTTCTATGGCTCTAAATGCATATTTGCAGTATTTCAGGAACAACGCGGGGAAGTCGGCGAGAGTGAGTTTTTCAAAGGTTTGGATTGTTTTTCCGTAACGCAGTCGCATTGGTAAATGACCAAAAAATGCAGATGTACTGTTTGGGACCCGGGATCATGCAAAAAAAAAGGGTTATTCGTGGATCGTCGCTGTGCTCTGTGTTGCATCTTCCTTTACTTCCCTCGCTCCATTCACACGATTGGGTGCCGAGGAAAGATACGGGTCCAATGAAACCTATAGGTTTATATCTATAAGTATATTCATGTGAAATGGCCCAAGTAGCACATAAACGCTTTCGAGAACGTTCAACGTGTTTCCAAAGAGGTCTTTGGACGTCCAATGTACAATAATGAGCACCTTCTGGGCGCTCTGATGAGGTGCCTTTTGATCGCGAAACATGCTGCAGTTGAAGGGCATTTGTCGCAGGTTTAAGATGCTTTCCTAACGCACAAGAACTGTATCCATCTGACAATGGCTTGAAGCAAAGGTTCGCACCATCGACGCTACATGGCCCCAAGGTAGTCCCTGAAACGTATTATTTCCTGATACAGCTTGAATTAGTTACCAATACTTTCCACAAGGTAGCCATCTTTCTTCACATAAACCAGAACGGGAGACACTCGAATGCTTGAATAAATCTGTCATTAGAGGTAACCTAGTCCAAGGAGTTTCCAGAGAACTCTGGCTCGAACTATAGAGGAAGGATGATTCAATTTCCAAGATGACTGCACGCAACGTGATTTTAGCGACCAACATCATCTCACAAATTTTAAAGAAGTATTTTCATGGACAATGTATAAATACAGGGGCCTCCCCTATGGCGTGAATCGCTGCACCCATCCAGGCGCATCTGCCGTCTTGCTGACGTCGCACCAGCAAGGTTTTTTCATAGCAGATACTTTGAGAGGGGCGGACAAGAGAGGCAACTTGCCCCGGCCTGGGGACTTCCACGTCCGGACCCAACCTATCACGTTATTCAGTCCCAGGTGCGGGACCGTCCAAAGATGCCGGAGGCACTTGTAACTCTCGAGGCAGCGAAGGAATCTCATGAGATATCTACAGTATATGCACTCCATGGGTATTCCTGACGGGATGTCTGACTCCTGGATATGAGATAGAACATTTTATCTTTTCATGAACTTTATGAATTTGAATTTCCACATGCTTATCCACCAAACTCTCCCAGACAATGTGGGATAGTGCTATCAATCCTACCGATCGGCAACAGTTAAGCTCTTAATTTGAGCCACGTGAACAGGGCTCTGCTTAGACTGAATGCAATTTAAGTGATGAAAATAACCTATCCAAATCGTTAATTGTATATAGGATGAATCCTAAACTGGCAGGTAAAACTGCAGCAAGCCGGAGGAAACGAAATGCTTTGTTGTGGAAGGAGTCACCATGATGTTCAGCGACTACCACCCGAACATGCTCAATGAACGTTTCATTCAATTTATTGCTCGCGGTCCATTACAGTCCTTGTAAGCAGTCAATGGGACGTTCATAAGTTAAAAATTCAACGCATTGAAAATTTTCAATTTGATATTTCCATGGAAAGGGTTCAATAAAACTTTATTTCTTAGGATTCATCCGATATGCAATAAACGTTCTTGATACGTTCTTTCCATTACTTCAATTGTATTAGGAAAATTTAATGAACGTTCGACGAATGTCCTTCAAATGCAGAAGGTTTTGTGATTAAATGCACCTTAACTGAGCGCCAAAAGGTGCTCATTCCGGTACACTGGATGTCCAAAGACCTCTTTGATAACATGTTGAACGTCCTCTAAAGCGTTTATGTGCTACTTGTGCAATGTCACCTATATAATCTAATACTTTAGTTTCGAAGAGGTCAAAAGTCGTGGTGGTGGTGGTCCTCGTACCTGTCACCCCCAACGCGCGGGCCAATGAAGCAATGCCATTCGGGGTCATAGGCCTGGCCATCCACGGCCAAAAGCGCCAGGCCTACAAGGCTATGCCATTCCAGGCCATCTTATACCTTATTCGAAGATCCCGAGAGTTGCTGTTATTCTAGTTCAAAGGTTTGGGCATCAAACGCTTTTAGCGCCAGGTCCATCGGGCTATATCAATCTAAGCCATAGGCTGTGGCTCATACTCTTATTTCCTTAGGCTTCATACTGAGCAGCACCCTTTGACTGACACAAGTAACTGAATGCGTGTCACGTTTTCACTGATCGCCTGCAGGTTCTCCATTTGAATACATTCTTTGCTGAAGTATTCTTTCTGTATGTATTTCGTTTCGTTAGGTCAGGCGTGGCGGTTCGCGCCATCGCTTTCATGCAATAGTTTTCTGTTTGCGTTTCATGTCATGGTGAATTCACACTGTTGTTCACTGATGCCAATGTGGCGGCGAGGCATTTTCAGGAAATACTCTTCAGCATTGTGTCGCACATGTACTAACTTCCCTCTGTGCCGTCCAATAAGTTCTTGGAATCGGTCCATACTCCTTCAGAATCATTGGTGTCTTTACCATACGCTAACGCTAATAGCCCGTGAGCTAATCGGTGATGCAATAGTAATGAATGTGCTATGAAGACGAAATCAGCAAAGCTGTCTTGAGTCTCATGGAAACGTGCTAAACCGAGACGTTCACGATGGCCATTCTGGCAATGAGCTCGAATATCATGATGATGGTGTTTAGGAACGGAATGTCACTGTGTATTGTAAGCTATATGTGTAAAAATATAATGAAGTGTTTCAGTTCCGAATGGGTAATGCGATGAACAGAGGATTGTCAAGAAGACGTTATGCTCACAATAGACGATTCAAATTTTCACCTACTAGACGGCCAGCGTAGCGGCAGGAAGCCGCTAGTATCTAATACTTTACTTCGAAGAGGTCAAAAGTTGCGGTGGTAATGGCTTTTGCTGTCATCCCTTAACGCGCAGGCCTACGATGCAATCCCATTCTGGATCATAGACCAGGCCATCCATGGCCCAAAGCGCCAGGCCTACAAGGCTACGCCTTTCCCGGCCTTCCAATGCTTCAATTCGAAGAGCCCGAGAGTTGTGGTGGTTTTCACCCCAGCGCGCGAGTCCTATAAGACTATGTCACTTCAGGCTAAAGGCCAGGCTATCCACCTCTCAAAGCTCCAGGTCCTTCAGGCTGTTATTCTAGTGCAAAAAGCTTGGCCATCCAACGCTTTTAGCGCCAGGTCCATTGAGCTATATCAGTCTGAGCCATAGGTCTCATAGGTAGCTGTGTCAATCAAAAGTGGTAATACCTGAATGCATGTCACGTTTTATTTCTTTTCCGTTAGGTCAGGGGTGACGGTTCGAGGCATCGCTTCCATGCAATAGTATTCTGTTTGCGTTTCATGTCATGGTCGATTTATTTGAGTTTTCACGATTGATTAAATCAAAATAATAACGTAACTTCTCTGTTTCATACGTCGCGCAAACGGGCACACAACGTTCACGATGGCCATTGTGGCAATGAGCTCGAATATCATGATGATGGTATTTAGGAGCAGAATATCCCTGTGTACTGTAAGCTATATGTATATAAATGTTACGAAGCGGTTTGGTTCCGAATGGGTAATGCAATGAACAGAGGATTGTCAAGAAGACGTTATACTCACAATTGACGATTCAAATTCCCACATACTAGACGGCTACACTGGTATAATAAAATGTACTGTTGTCCATGGTGGTGGTGGTGATGGTCGGTGATTGGTGGCATGCGCCCTCACACGACAGGCGCGTGCGCTCTCCCCATAGAGTCTCCCTCTCTCGGTTGAGTATTTTTTTTCCGGCCGTTGCAACTGTCGGATTTATTCTGGAGAATGTAATACCCCGGGGGGGGGGGGGGGGGGGGGGGGGGGGGGGGGGAGGTAAAGACACCAATGATTCTGAAGGAGTATGGACCGATTCCAAGAACTTATTGGACGGCACAGAGGGAAGTTTGGATGACATAAGAGGACAAGAAGAAAATGATAGAGAACCTCCAGGTTGTCGATCGAGTATTTTGCCGCTACACCACCGAACCAAAGACATCTTGTTGGACCTCCCCATGCCATCCCTAGCATAACAACGGCAGAGAGAGAGTGGGATTCTACGCACACCTCCCGCTCTCTACTTATCGGGGTCCGAGACAGACTTTTCCTTAGGGACGCGTTAAACGTGCCCAAGTATTACACTTGGAGTCCTCTTTCATCTCTGGAGGAAGGATGACCTCGCTGGTATGATATCTCCGCCTATACATTTATCGGAATCCCAACCCCTTTATTGATCGGAACCCATCCTCTTATTATTCACAGTAATAAGAGGATGGGGGTCACGAGAGTGACTCCCGAGGATGAAAACGGCGGGATCCCACCTGTACGGCACAGAAGCGCTAATCCTTGATCAACGACGACGTTGGCGGCGTCGTAACCGTCCTGTTTCTTCATCTCCAATTTCTCGAGAGGACCTGAAGTTCCAGACCTGCCTTTGCTGAGACTGTTGGGCCTACGAAGGTGATAACGTTACGCCGCCCTTGTATCATCACAGTCGACCAATGTTATACCCGGTGTGAGACATGAAGTCCAACGAAGTATAGTTCGTTTGTCGAAGTGAACGTTCAAAGCCAAACAAGACGAAGGGCGACCATTTTGCGTATGGTAAAAGTGTTGGTGGGTTTTGGCAGGGCATGCTTGCATATTCGGTAGGGCTATTCCAATGATCCCTTGGTACCTGCTCCTTCACTGCGCCAATGCGCACCTCAGGCCTGCTTTGAATTCTGATTGAATTCTGAGTGACTTTGCACTTGACTTGCGGCATTTTTCTGACCCAATCGCTCTTTTCTGCCATTAGCCTAAACCGAAGTATGAGACTTCTTTCAATTGTAGCACGCATGCCTATACTGTTCCTATTGGTGCACCATCTCCAGTTATTTCTTAGCTCAGAGGCTCTCCCACAGCCATAGTAACAGGTACACGCAGCGGGCATGAGGCCATTAACGTTCGGAAATGTGCGCGGCGGATTATGATGTGAGTTGCGTGAGGGGGGCGGGAGTTTGGAGAAAGCCTCCCATGGCCACGCGCACATTTATTGCCTTTAAATACTTCCGTGCTTTATGCACCGGCTACCTACTAGTATGTATAAAGCTTGCAGATCTCATCGATCCATTATAACCTTTGGCACTCTATCAGTGAATGGAGCGAAGTGTCACGGGTTTGGATGTGACTTAATGGTTAAGTTAAGCCAAAGGTAGCGGGCTTATGGGTTCTGTGCCCGTGAGAAGCAGTGTGCTGAACAAAAACAAGTGGATTCTCAATCACACACACAAACACACATTTATTTAGAGTAAATCTGTTACATAGATCTCACCGACAGGTGACTACAAACCGGTGAAAAACAGGCCGGTGAAGTACAAGCAGGGGCAACAAGCCGGTCAGGAACAGAACAAGACGGGCAGGAACAAGCCGGTCAGGAACAAACCGGGCAAACAAGCCGGTCAGGACACCCCGGGGTAAACTTCAAAGTTCGGAAAAAATGTTTTCCAACCCACCGTCTAGCAAAGGGTCCCTGCTAGGCGGAAGGTTGGACTTGTGGGAAAAACCCACATTACCAGTTTAGGCCTAGGCCTACAAACATACAAGGCTTACACTGATACACCAGCACACAAAGACTGAACACTCTGCTCTCTTGGATTATAGCACACACACTATAGAGAGAGACACTGCGAGGTGAGGCACATGCCGGAAGGAAGTGGCAGGGAATGGCGTATTTTGCGCTTCTGTCCTCACGCCTTCCACCTCCACAGTGTTGCCAAGCCGAACAGGAC
>CAJPEV010005767.1:0-13235 GCA_905338385.1 Darwinula stevensoni
CCCCCCCCCCCCCCCCCCCCCCCCCCCCCCGCCCTGCTTCGTCTGCCCTCATTGAGTACACACGAAAGTTAGTCATTCTTCAAAGGCTTTGAAACTTTGCCTGAATGGAAGAGAAGGTGTATTGCAGGCCGGAATCCTTTAGTCGTCTTCTAAGGTGGAGCTCAAGGTGAAATCGGAACTCGGGCTTCTTCCTTACAGGAAGACGCTTTTTTCAAGCGGCCTGGGCGACGCAGCACGTATCTCAGCTATTCTTTCATCGATTATTTATGATGTAAGAACCACTCGTAAACTAGGCTTATAAACGTTAGGCCACGTTCTCATTGTGATCTTTTAACGATGATCAGTTAATGATTTTTGGTCCAAACCTCTTGCCCTTTTTCGCCCTTCCACCATGATAGTCCAAGGAAGAAAGACGGTTAAGTGGTGGAGTAAAAGGAAGATGTGTCCAGCGGAGTTGCCACTCGAGCAGAGTACAATGGAGTGAGCGGCTCTGTTATGGGGCTCTTTGTGGCTCTCTTATATTATTTATTATACCAGCAGGAACCTAGTTCTTATCGACGGATAAACTTCCCGTGTTCGATGAGTTCAGTTTACTGAAGCCCATGCACCGTCGCGGTAAAACCTCAATGGAAAAACAGTTCATTCGCATTCATCCTTTCAAATTCACTTATGGACTAGGTTCTTCGAAAATGAATAGATCGTTTCGACGAAGAGAGATATATTTGATTTTCCACGGTTGCAGCATTGGACTTGTGCGAAGGGTGAAATAGGTGATCTTGATTCAGAGGGTGGTGAGAGAGAGGAGAAGGAACCGGAGAGACGGAGAATGAATGGAATCGAGGATCCGACGACCGGTTGGCACTCGGCGAATCGCACCCATCTTCATCCCCGGGGTTTGATCCCACGACATGAGATTCCCCAGGGCCTTCAGAGTCTGCACGTAGAAGGGTATCCAGGCTTCCGGGATCCACCGAGCGGGGATCGAGGCCAAGTGGCTCAAGCGATGAGGGAAGGAGGCGTAGCATGACGCGAGAATCCCGTCCACGACAATGGAGCCGTCCTCCGTGATCGGCACGTACGCCCCTGCACACGACGAAAACGAAATAATTGTCTTCTATCTCGTACGCCAGCAGAAGATGACAATGTTTTTTTTTTATATTTTGCCTGCCTATGAGTTTACTGCCGATTGGATGCAATTTTCCAATACGTTACTCCGTAGGTTACTCCTACCGGTATCCAAGAGTAAAATATTACAAGATTTTGTTACTCCATTTTCAGAGTAACATAGCTAAGAGTGTATGTGTAAAATGGAGGAGACTCCGGCGAACTCATTGATGCGCAAAATAAATACTAAAACAAATTGAAATAATATAATTGTTGTTTTATAATAAAAAAAAGTACACTGGGGAATGTGAGGGTATTCACGGCAAATTCCAGTTCCGACAAACAACATCCTGGTGTATGACCCATGAGAACGTGGAATTGCTCATGGAGACATCAAATGTCTCTTCCGAGATGAATTATTGTGTTATGGAGTCGATCGATTACACCACACGGCACAAAAAAAGACCGTTATTAAACGACCGAGATGAATGTGCGAGATGCAAGGACGAAGGGGGGGGGAGAGGAAAGGTCGTCCAAGAGGCAAAGCCTCCGACTGATGGCCGTGGATCACGATATCCGCTGATGGATTCGCATACCAGAACGTTTACCAGATAGGCTCAATAGGAAAATGGAAAGAGACCTTGTTGGAGGTGTGAACCGATGAGGACGACGGGGGATTCCTTCCATCTCCTATTCCCATCCACCTCTTTCACCGAAAGATATTCCTTTTCTTCCACTTCCCACGCATACCTAGAAAAAAAGGAGAGATGGTGCTCGTTTGTCTCGTGCTGTCGGATTCCACGATCATGAAACCTAAGCCGCTGCGTTCTTTGGCTCCCAACCCTGCTCGATACTCAACGTAAGCCCGACTGGTGTTACTCCATTAGCTCTGCAGTTAATCCCTTCCGTCCTCTTCCATAAACGAATTCTATGTATTTCTTCGGTGCACATGCGACGATGAATCGAGAAACAAGCGCTCGGTTTTACGGTTCGCAAATATCACTTCTTTCAGGGATCTGAAGCTTCAGCTGGAAGTTTTGGAAAAGGGCCAATCCACAAATTTCTTCTCGTTCTATGCTTGAGGGAAGAGGGCACTGCAAAGCCAGTTCCCTTAGATAGAGCCAAAAATATCTTGCATCTGTCGCCCTGTGCAGCCTGTGCAGCACACTCCAGCCTAAGCTATTGACCGTTGAGATCAACGACTGAATAAACTGAAACCAAAAGAAAGAGAGAATTGCCTCGTTATGGCAATAGCATCTGAATGGAATGCAGGGCTAGGATCGCTTACCTTCTAATAAATATCATAGTTAAAAGACCTGCGTACACGATCGAAGGCTTTATCTAAAAGTCTTCCCATTAAAGAGTTTCTCTCATCCTTTCTTCCCCTCTAATGAGTAATTGTTTCATCCGAAAGCTCAAGGTTCAGGGTTTTGGTCCGGATGCGTAGAACATCGTCTTCCCGAATCCAGCTACTCCTCTCGTGATAATTGGGCGTAGGATCGTGTACATCTACTGCGTAGTTATTTACAGCCGCATTCCTCTATTTTCTTTCATTTTCATGATTCGTTTATGATAGTGCTCGACCTCTCCTTAAAGTTATCGACAGAAGGGACGGGACATCTTCACCTAACGCGTTCAACGCGTCTGCCTTATCTTCGGAAGGAACTTCATCCCGTGGCGTCTCAAAACTTTCACGTCGTTCTCAAGCACCCAGTACGAGTGAATTTCTGTTTTTTTTTGGTACTCACTTGGTGGCGAGAGGATCGTGAGATCCTTCTTTGGTGTAGATGAGATGACTGGCCGAGATGTGAATCGTGTGATTTGTCAGGGTGGTGAAGGAAAAATATTCCGCAATCTCCTTCGGCCTTCGGTCGAAAAACATCACAACTCGGCTGTACTTGTCTTCTCCTCCCTCATCACGGCCTGTTGGGACCATTTCCACATTTATGAAGATCAGGTGAAGCGACAACGAGTACGAGGACGTAGAAGTAGCGCTTGACATTAGGAGACTAAAACCAGAAGAAATTCAATCGAGAACAGAACACAGGAGGTATACTCGATGGAAAGCCAGAGTATTTTTTTATGGTTTTGCTTTTCTTTTGCTTCTGTTCCAAGTTAAAATCTATAATTAAAAAAAGGGATTACTTCTTTTGTTTTTGGTCGAGGAAATTGGAAAAGAACTTTGGAGAAGATAGGTTTAGCCTAGAGAAGTGCAAGTGGAAACGACTCCAGACGTGATTTAACGACGATGAAGGGTGAGACGAGAAACTGAAAGGGGTGGAGTTGACCGACCTGCGAGGACGCGAGAGCCGATTGAGAGGTGAGCCATGGGGATGAGATCTCCAGATTCCAATTGGACTGTAGAAGAGCCAGGAAAACAGGGACCGGAAAGGCAGTCGCAGCAGAACCATTTCCTCAACACTCGGCTGAAGCAGGAGCAACTTCCTTGAGATGCGCAATTTGGGCGCCGCCGACCCACGATCTGCATTGAAAATAAGGAAATCGATTAAAAGTTTCGTGAGGAAATCGGCAGGACGAACGAGAAACGGAAGACGATTCTGACCCCTAAGAGTGCCGAGCTTTTGCCTCCGGTCGCGTCGATCGGCTCCACTCCCTGACCTGGAAGCAGACAAGAGTAACCTATAACCAATGGATCCAACTGGCCATAATGATATGGAGGGAGGAGAGGCTCAGCTGCTTGGCTATCGTCACAGTTCATTCCCTATGCGTGAACGTTTACGAGATCGTTTCAGTCGTCCACTATGTTGACCCTGATATATTTTGGTGAGAGAAGAAATTTTTTTTCACGTTGAGCCACAGAGACGTTCTGAAGGAAGACTAGAAGTGAAGGAGGAACAAGTCAATAAGGAATATAGGGATACAGAGGATTCTCTATAACGAGAAGGTGTATCGTCCCAGATAACTCTCGTGATTCATCCCGGGAAGAACTTCTGACTCTTTTACGTACATGTGACAGTTACCATAACAATTGCCAATTGAGACTCGTTTCAATAATGGTGCTCGTTTTAATGAAAAAATAACAAGACCTCACTTAGATCTGCCAGTTAGGTACCCCTTCATACGCAAGGCGCACACAGAGACACGGCCACAGACGAATTCGCATTCAAATATCATGCATGAAACTTAATGTATCATTGAGACCGGATTAACCATAGCTCCATGGCAAACCAAGGCTAGACTTGACAAAATGTGAGGGAGTGTCCGCGTTTGAGTTGAAATTTGAATCAGGATAGGACGGGAAATGGCAGCATAGACAGGATGGGAAATGTGTGCGAGTCCACGAACCCTCTGTGACCCCTTGCTAACCTGTCTTCAGCATAGACTTAAGGACACGAGTCTCCGTAAGAAAGAGACCAGGAGCCTCATGAAACCCTGAGAGAGCGATTACGTATTACAGGTTTGCATGACTCCCCCCTCCCCTCCCCATGTCACACGAAGGTAATCCGTCCGACGTAACAGGATTCCGATTTTTTCCTATTCATCTTCGAATGCAGATGCGGTGCGAGAATGATCAAACCTTGAGAATCCGGAGACATTCCGAGTCGAAATTATTTTCTCCCTCCCTTTGCTCTTCCCTGACCATCTTCTCAACTACTGCCACGATGAAAACTAGGTTCGGTGGACGAGAAACGTCTTGGTTAATACGGTGGAGCGCTCTGCCGAATGGGCAATACTTATTATATCGATGGGAAATGGATTTCCAACCTAAGGAAAGTATGGTTCCACTCTTGGGGATTTTTTCCTTCGGAGCAGAGAAAAGTACCAACAGACATTAATATTTTCTTGCTTCAGGAAGTCAAGTATGCTTCAGAGAAACCGATAGACGAGATCCTCATCGGATTCCCATGCACCTTGATTACATTTTGATTGCTTCGAAAGAGGATTCGAGTGCCATTATGGCAGTGACAGTTTGTGATATGCTCAGTAGTGATCAGCCAGTGGAGATAGAGGAGCCCGCCCTTCCCTGTCTCCATCCAAGAACTACTACTGCTGCATATCACGAGCCGCCACTGCATTATGAATACTAAGAGGGGAAGCGAAGGAAAAAAAGAAGGAAGAGAGAGTCACGAATCACGTCTCTTCAATTGTCTTCTTGGAATTTCAATTCACTCTCACCCTCTGATGTTTTAAGCACTTTTCTAATGCTCATACGCAAAATGGGCACCAAAAAAACTCACATTGACATTACTCGGCATTTTTTGTCATGCAACATAAATGTACAGTAATATATTGTAAAATATTTAAACATGATTTGGAAATCTACACATTTTGTTGATTGTTCCTGGCGCAAAAATGGCGTATGAGGTGCTCGCACGTCCTTAATGGGCGCCAGAAAGAAAAAAAAAGAGCTTTAGAAAAAACACTTTAGCAGTGTTTCTCTTCTTCGCTTGAGGAAGGTAGCAAGTTGCATGAACCTCCCCCGAAGTGAAAACAAGTAGCCTACAACTTGTTTGTGTTGTACGCGTCTCTCGACAGAGCCGGAGCTGAAACGGCATAATCTTGAACCTTTGTAACTGGGGACTGCGGCCGAATGTGACTATGGATGAATAGACCGATAGAGATGAGGAGAACAAGAATCGGCTTTGTTTTTTTTTTACCAAGGCGTAAAAGTTTTTCTTAACTTAAAAAAAAATACAAATGAGAAAGAAAAAGCCTGACCTTGGAAGTCTTCGATCTCCTTGAGGATATGGAACAAAGTGATGTGAGAGCCTGAGAGCAGAGGAAGGCAAGAGATGGCCCAAATCCCTCCGAGCAGAGCGACACTTCTGTACTCGGTTTTGCACCTGATCCACGCGAAGAACCTCATGGTGTGAACGGCGATCGCGAATTGAAAAACATCGGAACCCGGATGAAGTACTATATCTAGGCATCAGCGATATGGCTTCCATGTTTCGAGGAACGTGACCGCAGGGAGGAAAGACGTAATGGAAATGAATGGGATTACACGTGATGGGTCCCCTTCGGTCCCCCTCTTCCGACACACATCTGGCTTCCTTGGAGCGCTGGCACCTTCCTCCGGCTTCTCACGAATACATCTTCGACGAATCTCCTAAATATCTCCACATTTCGTCTTAACATCTTCCATCACGAGAGAAGGCAAGGGGCAAAGGGACAGGGCGTCGTAGATATTAAACACCATCGAGCTAGACAAAACACTGTAAAAAAGAAAATCATGGTTCGCACTCGAGCCATTAAATATTAATAGTTTACAGAATTCGGTGAGGGGCTCAAGGGATTCAAGTAACGATGAGACTTGTTTTTTCTCTCTTCAATACTATTCGGCCTTACACAAATCCAGTCAAAAACCTTTCTGTGCTGCTCCTTCTCCTGCTTTCAACGCAGTAATTGCGTTTCATTATTCATTATTTGCCTTTCTTCGGTGGAAAGTACACTTCCCTCTGAAAATGATTTCTCTCCAAATCTTGAAATTTTTATCATCGTTCTGAGACCGAATTTCTTTCCTCTTGTGCAAAAGTGTAGGAACATTTCTCGGCGATGAAATGCAAGCAGGGGGAGGGGGAAATGTTTCATTCCCCAGGATTCACATCCCTCTTACACATACAGCGATGGATGAACGAGGAGAGCCACATCGCTTCTACAGACGCGAAATCCAACAATTGGTTGCGCTTAGGGCAATGCTCATCTCATCTGACAGAGACAATAACAAAAACACCGCCCAATGCCGCTTCAGCGAAAAGTGTCGCGTTGCAATTGCGAGATTACGGTGGAAAATATATCATTTCCACCTTTCAGGCACAATTAAGCATTCCACAAGTGGAATTCAATCGACAGAGAAAGAGGTGGGCGAACTCGAGCGAAACGAATATTTTGACCAGAAAAAAAAAGAATATTTATTTGGAAGAAAAAGAGTTCAAGTTTTCAAGTTTTTGGAGAGAATCTATTGAAAAAGAGGTGCAGAAAGTTTCAGCCTTAGCTCATTCGATTATACGAGTATAGCAGGAGAGATGAAGAGACTATTCGGATCGAACCCTATTTAACACTACGTTGCCGCTGTCGACCGTCATTTCGGGGGAATAGGTAGAACTAAAACTCTGCCTGACATACCCTCGTAGATCATGATCTTGTTGACGTAGCAGCCAATCGTTCATAGTCGGAATCGCAACGTCCACATTTCAAGATTTCACTCTGGTTTTTTGAAAAAGGGACAAGGAATGAAAGGAAAAGGGAGGGAAGACGCAAGCGCCAACGAGGGTTGCCTTCCTCACGTACGCGAGTCTCACTTCTTCGAGTCGACTTCGAGGAGACTCAAAGATTTACCTTCGTCTTTTTTCGGTAAGTTAATCAGAAGCAGGGGGGAAATCAGAGCCTTGCGAATAGAATCTCCCTTTCTTGGAAAGGTATCCTGAAACAACAGTCCCTACCGTGAAAACATACGAGGTGCGTTCAAGTTCTAAGGTCTCCTAATTATTTTCTGGGGACCGGGTGCAGAAAGAAACATGCGTTTGAGCTTAAAATACGCGGGTACTCTTTGTTTATGCATGAACGAGATGGCAGCACCGTACAGCGCACAGGGTTCTTGTAGAGTGGGCAAAACAGACCCCTAAAGAAGCGTTCGCGGCAGCCATGGAGTCATGGCGTCGACGTTGTGAAAAATGTGTTCGTCTACAGGGAGATTATGTTGAGAAGTGACAGAAGTTTCAACTTTCTGGTGTAAGTAGTTTGTCAGAAAAAAAATTAGGAGACCTTAGAACTTGAACGCACCTCGTACAAATTCAGCATTCTATTATCCAAATGAATCGTAACAGATAAAATGCATTAAGACTTATCTACTCGTAACTTTATAGACAAAAGTTCTCAATTGGCCGAGAGGCTGGAAGCAGTCTGGGGCTTCCCCTCCTTCATCCCACGCATGAGTCATGGAGACATTTGTTCCTAACATGCCAGATCTGAAATTCCATAGATATCTGCGAAAGGCTTGAAGAGGACGATCGCATCAGTGTAGTGTATCTTGTTGAGCATACAGGCATGTCAAAGAACACCTTGGGCAGCCCAAACGAGAAGGCGACAATTTGGAAAGGTGAGAGTGGGAGACAGGGAGAGAGAAGAGCCTTTGAAAACTGAGGGTCTCGCAGGAACCTCCCTGGGATCACGGACCTGCTCAACGTTCAAACAAGACAGTTTTCCTATGTTCCCATTTTAGGTACACCATTTACGTTCGGGTCACCCTAACCCAGTATACGTTTCCTATGACTTGAATAGTAATGCGCTTAAGTTTATTAGGAGCTTCATGATTTATTATCGCAAAAGGATCTATCACAAATGAGTTCAGTATGTTATGGGCTAAATTTGGATATCTAACAATTGATAACGCTAGGTTATTTCCAAAAAGTTGCAACGAAAACCGATTTCCAAAATTTCAATTAGGACAAACCAATACTTATTATTGACTTTGCAATTTGGGCACAAGTACGTTGTGTGTGCCTTGCAAATATATTTTCCACACGACGCACAGTTGATGTGTGTTTGTTGTCATTTGTGGAGGGACAAAAATGTAAATATGGCTCTTTTTTTCCTGCATGTTGCACTCGGTCCAGCGTAGGAACTCGAACCATTGCATAGTCTAGGGCCTTGGCAGTCGCGCAGCAGTGACGACGGTAGCCGAGGACGGTGTGCGTGGAAAATGTTGTGTCTCCAGCAATGGCGAACGAACTGCGTGCCCAATTCTTCTAAGAATAATCTTCATTTAAAGAGTTTGTTCTCATGCAATCTCGGATTTTTTGTAGTTCACAGCACATACGCGTTGTAGGCTGAGATGTCCAACATATAAAATATACTGGCGTCCAAAAGAAACGTTACAAGGTAATGTAGGGCATGCTTGCGTAGTAGTTGTGGTGGAATTATATCTGTCTTTTTCTGAACAAGTCAACACCGCTTAAACCTTACAAGCTAACTTTTGAGCGCTGTGCATGTGTCACGTCAGGAATATGTCTAATTAAGTTTTCTCCTTGCCATATCTAAAGTTCAGATTTCCATTTTTTCCATGGACAAAAAAATGGGCTACTTCCATTGTGCATGTCATACAGTCTCCAAAAAACATCAGACACGCCAAGGCTAACACAGCAGCAAAAAGGACAGGGAGACGAAAATGCTCCAAGAGGTTATAACGCAACAGTATGTCACGCGGCGACCCGGATGGGCTCGTGTGGCCTGAACCAGATTGAATCCGAACTGCACTAAAACTGGCAGAACACTTCACTTTGAGAATCACCACATTTCTCAAGGTCAAGTGTTCCGCCAGCTTGTTCCAAGAAGGTCCAAGATTGTGTAACGCATGTGGAAGAATACACTAGTACCGCAATCAGATCAAATAGACCCGAGCATAACAGGAAAGGGTATCACAGATATTTCAGTAATGCTTCATGGAAATGAGTTAGGATTTGGGGTCGTAAATATATTCGAAAAGTTAGGAAAAGTAAAAAAAATTCCAGGTTTTTTCGATAACATTCATCGAAATTACATCAGGTTGAATGAGTGTTTCGGGTCATATAGACCCGAACAGAATAGGAGGGTTAAGAACCAGTTGGGGGAGGAGACGGTGCAGCGGTTGGCGAATCGGTCGACTGGTGGCTGCTTTCTCTGCTGACGCCAATCTCGATGGACTGAAGCAGTGAATCTTGGCATTGCTGCCCTCTGATTGAACCATCGCATCACGAATCGGAGGGCAGCGTTAGACCTCCCAACTGTGACAAAAGCACATCGGCTGAAGAAATGTCAATCCAAAGCAACCTTCAGGAAACGAGTGTTATGATAGGCGTTCTGTAGAAGTGGATGAGGTGATGCTCAGAAAAACAGTGTACAGCCAGCCAAACATCACGAAATGTTCAACCCGTGGGAGATCCGTGCCCGTAAGACCTTTTTACATACCAGGGTCGATAAGAAAAGAGCAGAAGAAAGGAAAAATTATGCTTCACTGTCTAAACTCACTAGGAAGAACTCCCATCAAATATATATTATCAACATTTTAGCTTAAGATACAAATACATATATGTATACAGGGTGATCCATAATCATGTACCCATCCTTCCATATGGATGAGTACATGTTACAGGTGAGTACCCACTCACCCATCGAGATGTACCCATCCCGATAGATGAACGGTTTCATAATTATGAAGCACCCAGTATGTATAATAGTTTCTAATTCAGGATGGCGCGCCCACCCCCGTGTAGAGCGCACAAATAAAACTTTAACTAGAAAAACTCTTTAGTTATGGAAAAGTAATTTGATCTTGAGTTTGCTGATAAGTCAAATAAATGTTTTCGGTCCACTCATTATACTTTTACACGCTTTCATTTTTGAAAGGATTTCATTTCTCAGACGGCAATACGCCTACGAATAACAGGTCGCCTCTGCCTTTTCTTGTCTATTCGATGGAATCAGAGCATCACGGAATCGTCTTCCATCCCAATAAAGAATCTGAGGATATTCTCCATTTTTCACTTCGTCGTGACAAGCAGCGAAGGACAGAAGCACGTACAGGGTAGCCTATGTAAGCTATGTAGGCGATTCGCCGCAAGGTGTCGCTCGCAATGGGAAAATTTATCCCAGAGTCTCCTCTTCCGAAGTCCCGGAGGATCACTGTATGGAAGGTCCTGCCTCACATTCAGGATTCGATTCGGAATTTTCGTGAAAGGAAAGATCGATGGGCATGGAATCGGATGGGAAGAAGTCCATGCGAATCCGAAGCTGGAGAAGGCGTGGAATATCAATCTTCATTTCCTCCACGGGACAAATGGAGAAATGCCAAAAACGCTCCAAAACTGATCTCCAGATCTTCCACATGACCTATTCCATGGAAATTTCAAGTCGATCGTCGACCTGCAAGAGTACTCGCTAAGACGCGACTCTACGCGAGAATCTGCTTCCACACGATTCTCAACTGTTCGGAAAGAACTCCATCTTACCGAGTCCATTGGATCCAATGGGACTTCTTATCGAGCCCACGACGATTAAGCAGATGGCAATAATGGCTATCTGGGCCTAAACCGAGGCACAACGAGGGGGAATGAGGATTGATGGATTTTCCCAGGGCTATTCCAAGTGAGGAAGAACCCATGTCCACAGCTCTCGAAGTTGACAATTTTTCTTCTTTGGAACGACATGCGCCTCTCCACATTTTTCCTTTTTCTGTGTCGTAGGCCAAGATTTGAAGCAGAAAAGAAGAGGTCTTTCGTTTGAAATCATGATCACTTGCAAGCACACGATGATGGCCGGTTCTCTTCTGGCTTCCCGATCCCGTCATCGTTCCCGCTCCTAATCCTATCCCATGTCTTTCCTTGGGCAATACAAAGGGTCGTCGTCACGATCAACTATATATAGAGCACGCTTTGCTTCTCGTCATCGTAAAAAAAAGGGGGGGGGGGGGGGGAGAAGCAAGCGATGGAGAAGAGAGGCGAGAATAGGATGAAGCCAAGCGGGTGAGGAAAGACCGGGGTGAGGCCAGGTGAGGTAAGGCCAGTCGAGAGGCCCTCAGGCGAGGAGGGTCATTACGAGGGACTCCACAACCTCATTCAGGGGTACCTGGACTTTGCGAAGCGCCCGCGAGACGTTCCCATCTCCAGTGGCGTAGCGCGGTTGGCATGAGCCCTGGTGCAAGGAATGAAACGGGGCCCGCTGTCCAATTTCTTACTATTGAATTATGCGGGAGCCATATTTTTTTTATAGATTTTCTCCAGCAGCATATAAATCGTCGTCGGTAGCTGAAGTCGTGGAAGGCAGTGGCGGATACAGAAAATTGTCATAGGAGGGTTCATGTTTCCTAGTTCCCAGCCCAGCCCACCCTCCCCCCTCATCTACCACCACCCTCTGTCTTATCTCCTTATTCCTTATTCCTTGAAGTTCTTCGCCAGGTCAATAGATGGCGGTAAGGGTCTCGCTTTTCGCACAGTACACTAAAGTTCCCTTCCCTCTTTCCCTGGAATCGTCCCTCGCAGGATTGTTTAGTACCTTGCCATATGTCTCGCCTNGTCTCGCCTAGTCTCATTATACAATATTTTATTTATTGTAGAAATAAATAAACACAGGCACTTCATCATCTGTTATCCACATATTCAAGACATATTCTTAGAGTCCAGGCCATAAACAAGCTCATATTCCTATTGAGAACCCTTTTGGAACGCTTATGAAATTATCCGCATAGGAGATTTATACTATACAGAGAGTGTCCGTGAACGTCATTCAATCATATATCTCAATTAATTGAGGTAATAAGGTAATATCTCAGACACTCCACGGAACCTATATGAGGTGATCCACCCTCTGACCTGTGCTGTAATCAGTACAGTCAGAGGTACGTCAACGCCTGTACGAGAGCGAAAGCGACACACATTATATATGAGAATTTTTCGTATTTGCATGACATCCCTATTACTTTCTGATGGGAGCGGTTTTACTCACGGAGAACAATTTTACTCCTTGGTGATGGAGTAAATTCGTTCCTTTCCCGGAGTGAAAGGGGGGTGAAACTGGTCAATCGATAAAATGAGAGAAAAAACTCAAAAATCGCTCCCCTTTTTCTAAGTGTGTATTGCGGGAAACGCGAGTCGAAGGACGAAGTTGCTCCGAGTGACTCTGGACTAGCTAGTGTCAACATTTCTCCACCACGGCCTGACGTGCCAATAAAAAAAGGCTCTGGGAAAAATGATGGCTTTCTCTTATTTCCGTCTGTTCGAGACCTTCCCTCTGTCTGCAGCAGATGCGTGGGAAGAACTCGTCCTCGAGTTCGCTTTCCTTAAAGCGCGAAAGTTCATATTTCTATGAATCTATGTTTACGAACTCGCATTCGAATGGAAAAGCACTCAGAGACCTTAACTATCTCGCCCCCTGTCCTGTGTTGCCCCGCTCGACCAGCTCGAGACTTCCAGCGGTTCTTGCGGAGTTCAGCAGGTCGCTGAACGTCGAAATTCGTTTCATAGCATCGAGAAGAATCGGGAGTCTCCGTAGCAGACGACTCGTATAATAATAATAATAATAAATATATATATATATATTAGGGCTGTCACGATAGCCGTTTTCAAACCATCGATGCATCGACCTAGACTATCGATAGTGTATCGATGCATCGGGGGGGGGGGGGGGGGGGGGGGGGG
>CAJPEV010005769.1:0-13206 GCA_905338385.1 Darwinula stevensoni
AAGGTGCCAACTCCTTCCCGATATTGGGACATATAAATAGATATAAATAATCCATGTTGCAAATTCATTTCCGCTATTCATATAGTAAAAATAATTACTTTATAACATATTGTTTATATCTATTTATATGTCCCAATATCGGGAAGGAGTTGGCACCTTGCATCGGCAGGTTGCCTGAGGGTCATCGAGCCTTTTCTCTCGCCTCATCGTTATAAATAATTTCGGACAGCTATGTACTTGTCCTATGACTATTTTTCATCACAAAGTTATGAATGTTACACCACATCGAACTAAATTCTTTATTAATTTACAAAAATATTAACACTCAAATGATTTCAATTCATTATTTTTGTCCGTACAATTTGAGTTGATTTGGCAACTATTAACTTGGATGAAATTAAATATCAATAACTAACAAACAAAATTTCAGCTCATGAAACATCTTGGACTTTTACTAATGATTGTCATGCTTTACTCATGCGGACCGCAAGTCAGAAAAATAACAGACACCGTAAAAAATGAAGAAACTTTTATTGCACAAATGTCAAGAAGTCAAAGTTCAAAAATCGACCGTAAGTATCGAAGCTTTGGTATTACCATCAAAAACAAATCCACAGAACAAGGACATATAATCTTTGAAATTAATTCAACCTTTCCAGTTACGCAGCAAGACTTTCAGGACTCAGCATATATCGTCATGCCATCCAAACATTATACATTTCCATTATCAAAAAAAGGAGAAAACATCAAATTTAAAGAGAAAATAGATGTCATCAGTAATACTACAAAAACCAATGTAGATGTAAAAACCGAAAACAAGACTACGCCATTGTTGACAACAACTACAAGTGATGGAGTAAATACCAGATCCACAGACAGTAAAACTGAAACAACTACAACCACCACCACATCAACATCCACGGATACCGATGTAAAATCGGAGATCTTGGATAAAATAAAATCTGAAAGGATCATAAAAATACCAAATAAGGTCATATCCGAATGTGCTAAAGAAAACAAACTTATCATTAGAATCTATACCCAAGATATGGAAGACTATTGGGATTTAAAATTTGTAGACCAAGATTTTAGTTCCATACTAAGAGTTGGAGCAAAACAAGCTAATTTTGGAAATTGATGATGGTAAATGATTGTTAATGTAAAATAAATATAAATTAGGATGAAATTTTCAATTATTATGTTTGTGTTGACTGCTTTTTTTCTTAGTTGTACTTATGAGAATCAAGTCAATAATATTCTATCATGTCGTGAAAAAGTTTTGAAAGAAAACAACATGGTATCTTATACCGGAGTAGAGCCTTACTGTGAAAGTATATGGGCATACGAATATAAGGGAGATGAATATTATTGTATAGATCTTTGTACAGCAGATATGATATGCAACCCATTTGATTGCAATAATGTTTATTTTTTTACTAAAGACGGTACAGCAAACGGTGAATTTGATAATGAAAAATATATATTATTTTCTGAAAAAAAGAAATTAGTAGGCATTGTGGGTGTTAAGCAGTAATATTTTCTTTAATTTTAAACTAGCTAAGAACTTCCAGCAGTTATAATTAACTTTCTAATCAAAGAAAATATCTTTAAGGTTTTGAAAAAATGAAATACTATTGATAATTTTTCTTGTAAACAAGCTCAAGCATGCAATTAATTCCCAGGTTTAATATAATTAGCATGAAACAAACACACCTTAAAATCTAAGAAAAAGTTATTAAGTAAGCCATAACCAATTCTGCTTTTAACAACTAAGCGTTCGTCGTGTCCAGCGGACAAGCGATGAACGCCCCGTTGAACGGAACCTTTTGTAGCGGAGCAAAATTTGAAAAACTTATTTGTTTTGTTATGGAGATATCGTTAAGCAATTTGACAACTCCACATCCCATGCAGGTTGATTACAAGGGATTTGGTAGTAATTTTTCATGAGTTTAAGTCATAGAGTGAGCCAAATCACTAAATTCTATTCAATATGGGATATACCTTCCCCTACCCAAAATCAACAAGATTTTTGAGATGTAGGATTTTCATATGCAGCCTTATTATACTCACTTGGAGGCCCTCGTCTCCCGAACGTCATAATGGTAATTATACGTCCTGTCTTACAGCAAGGGCATGATTGGGCTTTTGGATGTTTAATACCGGTTGGTAGTAATCGTATAGGCAGTGCTGTTAATACGGCTTGTAGATTGGGTAGTTTATTTGGCTTCCAACTACTGCTGAGTATCCCATAATGCCTAATCCTTACAAATCGCTTCGGTAGGATGTGAAGCGCAAATCTGCGGATAAATTCTGCATGACTGAGTGTCATGGTTTTCTTTTGACCTTCTGTACGATAATCCTTGTATGATATTCTCACTGTATGATCATCGATGGACAGTATACGGTGATTTGAGATAGCGATCTTATGAGTATATCTACCAAGATATTCTATCACGGATTTGGGTGATCCAAAAGGTCTTTTGGCATACACCACCCATTCTTTTTTAAATAATGCATCGAAAGTTGATTGCTCTATTTCAAGTTCCGATGCCCTTAGAATAGCCACATACTTAGCGCGATATATCTTACTCATTGCTTTGACGGGATAAAGAAACTTACCAGATGACTTTGATAATTTCCACTTTCCGTTTTGGTCTACCGTTCCACCTGGAATAATGCAATGGATATGTGGATGGAGTGATAAATTTTGCCCCCACGTGTGTAAGATGCTGATCATGCCTGCCTTGTTTTTCTTACCTGCAAATGCTTCTATCGTCTCCCAAGCCGCTTGAAAAAGTGCATCGTAAATAACCTTAGGTTTATGAATAGCATAAGGATTTAGTGTATCAGGCAGTGTGAAAACTACATGAAAGTACGGTACAGGGAGCAACTCAGTCTCTCTCGCCTCGATCCATTGCTGACGCTTGTGACCTTGGCATTTGGGACAGTGGCGATTGCGACAACTATTGTAACTTATCTGTACATGTCCACAGCTATCGCAACCATCGACATGGCCACCCAGTGCGATGGTTCGACAATCTTTAATCGCTCTAAGTGTCCGTATTTGCCAGCCATTAAGTGTGTCCTTCTCCACACAATGCCATGATCGATCGAGCACATGCGCTACTTCGAACGTGGCCCGCATTCTGTAAACAAGGTGTCTAGTGGGCTGAATGCTTTGCGGCGACCGCTTTGGGCTATATGCAGATAGACGAGTGTTGTCTCTATTCGCTCATGTCCAAGCATCTCTTTGAGCGTCATGATATCCATACCATCCTCGAGTAGATGCGTAGCATACGTGTGGCGCAACGTGTGGACATTGATGTGTTTGATGATACCAGCTTTCTTTGCGGCACTCGACACTGCCCACTGGACACCTTTCTGTGAATATCGCGAGTCGAAGTCTCCACCTTTGCGATTGGCTTCAGGCTGTCCATTAAAGAGCCAGGTATCTGGATTTTCGGCATCAAGATACTTTTGAATACCTCGGATGAGATGATCGCTGATAGGCACATATCGATCTTTCTTGCCTTTGCCCTGCACGACATGTAAGGTCTTTCGATCCATATCTATGTCCTGAATCCGAACACTCCTTGCTTCTAAACATCTCAAGCCACAGCCATATAAAAGGCCAATGAGTATCTTATGTTTTAGTAAATCAGGCGCTTGCAATAAAGACCACATCTCCGCTTTTGACAATACCACAGGTAGCTTATTGGGCCGCTTGATGCTAGGGAGACCTATATCATGCGGTTTGATATGTTCTACTTTGCAGAGCATACGCAGACCAAAAACAGTATGCTTAAAGTAAGAATCTGATGGTGTATTATGCTCCTGCTTGAGCAAATGAAGATAATCGCTGATCTGGTCTTCTTCTAACTCAGTGGGTAAGCACTTAAAGTGCAAGGCCATCTTTGCCAAATGACGGGAATAGTTAAGATAGGTGCTTCGTGCTCTACCCAATACAGATAGTTTCTTTTCAAACTTGTCCAGCTGATCAGAGAAGCCTTCAACTTCAACTCTTGCTCTAAAAATGATGGTGTGTGATCCTAAGTCTTCGGGATTCTTTTTTTTGTTGCCATAACTTAATACATTTATTTATATTTGCAATGACAATTATCAAGCCAGTGAGCTACCAAAGGTTTAGTTCAACACTGATTCGTCCTTTATTTGAACAGCCATCTATTCAAAATTATTAAAAAATAACACCAAAACCACACTATAACTTGAATTACCATTACCATGCTTTGTGCTATTCAAAAAACAGCCATTACACATCTCTCCAAAATATTATTTTACAAAAATGCGATCAATGAGTCAAATACTTTTTAGATTTGGCACTTAAATCGAATTTTATGGCTGTAACCAGCACTACACACACATCATCAGGTAAAGATACCCGATACAAACCTACGTTGTCATTTGCGAATATCATCAATATGAACGTGGGATTTTTGGCATCCAGTATAGCTTCGGCTTGCAACAGAGTGCTGTCAATCCTATTTACGATATGTTGGGCGCATCGGCACATGAGATACCGATTTTAAATATTGCAGGACCAGTCACTGGACTGCTGATCCAACCCATCATCGGAGCCATGAGTGATAAGACTTGGTCGCCGCGTTGGGGACGACGGAAGCCCTATTTTTTTATAGGGGCGATGATTTGCAGCATTTGTTTGTTCATATATCCATTCAGTAGTACACTTTGGATGGCGGCAGGTTTACTTTGGATCCTGGATGTGGGCAATAATACAGCTATGGAGCCATACAGAGCATTCATAGCCGATACATTAAATCCCGATCAACAAGCTACTGGATTTCAGGCACAAAGTTTTTTTACTGGCTTGGGGCAGACCTTGGCGAATCTATCACTATTTGTCTTCCCGATGATGTTTTATGGTAAAACAGGATCTTTGCCTACATGGGTGTATGCATCGTTCTTTCTAGGCGCTGTATGTTCTGTCGGCACTGTATGGTGGAGTATGCGTACTACGCCGGAAATTCCGCCCACAGATGAAGAAATTGCAACGATCGAAAAATATAATGCGGGTAAACCCAATAAAATGATTCAATTCCTAGGATACGTATTATCTGTATCTGTCATCCCAGGATTAATATATTTCCTTATACAAAGCTTCCTGTCAACTACCATTGCCAACTTTATGATTTTGCTTATATTTTTTGCTTGGATATTTTTGCTGGCACGTTTGCTAGAAAACAACAAACATATTCCGTTAGTAAATTCTATACTACAACTTGTGGCACCATTAATCGAAATTATAGATTCTATCAAAACGATGCCGCGTGTCATGTGGCAGTTGGCTTTGGTATATTTATTTCAGTGGTATGCCCTATTCTGTTATTGGCAAAACAGTGCAAAAAGTGTAGGCCTTTCCGTTTTCGGGGTGACGCCGGCGAGTGATGAAGCCAAATATGCAGAAGCAGTAAGTTGGACAGGATTAGTAAACGGTTGGTACAATGTGGTCACTTTTCTTACAGCTTTCGGATTGATCTACTTTGCCAATAAATACGGTAGCAAATATGTTCATTTCGCATGTCTTGTGTTGGCAGGATTAGGATTTCTTGCTTTTCCGCATATTGCTGATAAGAACTTTCTATTTGTTGCGATCACAGGATTCGGTATAGGCTGGGCCAGTATGATGGGTATTCCTTATTTAATGGTTGTAAATGATATTCCGAAAGAAAGATACGGCGTATTCATGGGTATTATCAATATGATGATCGTCGTTCCTATGATCATTCAGACCTTGACATTTGGGTTTGTATTAGAAAATGTCCTAGATAATGATCCACGCAATGCCATCACTTTTGCAGGAATTTTATTGATGCTCGCTGCATTGGCTACCCTGATGATCAAAAATGATAAACATAAAACACAAGCTTTGGCAAATTGATATAAAATAAAAAGGCCTTCCATTTTATTGGAAGACCTTTTTTAAAAGTAATTTGGGGTATTTATTATTCGATAAGAATCATCTTACCAGAAATCAATTTGTCTCCGAAACGAAGTTCATAAATATATACGCCTGGTTGTCCCAAGTCGCTGCTATTCACTTGAATCACATTTTGACCAGCAGGATATTGATCTATAGTACTGATAATACTCTTACCTGTATAATCTCTTACTTTAAAAGTAACCATTCCTTCTTGTGGCAATTCAAATGATATTTGTGTTTGAACATTCCAAGGATTTGGTGTGACTGAAGTCAATGCAAAAGCTGCATCTTCTTTTCTCCAATTAATATTGAATGATTCAACTTCTAAGTTATTGGTATATAATTCAGAAGCAAATTCTCTATTAATAGAAAGCATTTCACTAAGCAAACCTGATTTCAAAACTTCAGCTTCAATAGTAAATAATACACGACCTTCAGTAACTCTTACTCCTTGTGGTGTTGTTACACTCATGCGAGCAATATTTGTTGCAGGTATAACATAATTGTTTAATTCTAAACTCATCGCTGCACCTTTGATATCTCTGATGATAAGGCCATTAGAATTCAACTGAGTTTGAAGTCCGTAAATCATGCCAGCCTTGTCAGCCATTACTTGAATTTCGACGATTTCGCCTCTCATTACGTTTCTATCTTTGATTTGCAGGGTATGCGAAGATCTGGATTCTGTATTATTTTGATTTAGGTTAGTGACTACATTTCCATTGACATCACCAACTTTGATACCTATAAAATTGATATCCATATTGTTGCTTAATTTGTCGATGGTATATACTTCTGACAATCCACCATTCCAAGGATCTTTAGGATCAGCAAATTTTTTCGAACCATCAACAAATCTCCAACTTGAATTTGTTGTAAATTCCTTATTCACACCCAAAATCAATTTTCTCAATTCTGTAAGGTCAGATGCTGCGATTGACTTATTGTTATTAACGTCGGCCGCTATAAGTTTATAAGGTGAATTCAATTGCTCAAGTCCCAAAATGTGCCTTTGTATCATGACCAAGTCAAGCGTGCTTACACCGTTAAGATCATCACCATCTTTAGCTGGAACAACTTGGTAATTGCCACCATTAGCCTTAGGGGAAAAGACAAATCGTCCATTTTGATCAGTTGAAACTGCATTTTGCTCTGGTCCATCCAATTCTACATTTACATATGCGATCTCTACATTATCTTCAGTCACTGTTTTTCCAGAAACAACTGACAATGCTGCACTTGGACATAAGCCGCCCGTATCCTGAATATCCACATAAGTCTCACAATATGAAGTATTTCCATTTTCATCTGTAACCCACAATTGAACTATTTGATTATCTAGCACGTCATTACAATCAAAAGTAAGTAATTGGTCAGCTACGTCTGCTGAGAATGACAAATCAAAAGTATATCCACATGGATGATTACTCTTATTATCAAAAAATGAAGGAGTCAACATTACCATCGGTGTATCTCCTGTACCATTGCCATCTGTATCCATCAAAACTAACGGTGCTGCCAATCCATTTTTGCATATAGCAGTCGGTGCCTTTGTTGTTTCTATTACGAAATCATATGATGCTTTTGCTACATTACCACAACGGTCTTCCACTACAAAATTGATCGTATATGAACCAACTTCAAATTCGTCAGTCACAGAACTTGCATTACCAGAACTAATAATTTCATTATCCTGATAGATTTCATATGCCCATTTCAACTCTGATGACGGTGTGCAGTCTACAGCAGATGCAGAAAGCGTGATCTCATCACTGAAGCAACTCAAAGTTTCAAATATTACAGGTGATACTGGTACAGTAATAACAGGTTTGTTATTATCCATTACTTTTATTTCCTGTTCGTGTGTCCAAGTGAGATTATTACCATCTTCACCAGTTTGGCACCAGTCTATAACAGTCCAAGTTCTGATGATTTTATAACATGCACCATTGGTGGTGAATGGGAAAACTAAGTCTTCATATCTTGTTCCTACCAAATCACAAGCATCTTCTGTAAATACAGGCACAGATGATGAGTCAGGTAAAGTTTCAGGTAATAATCCAGAGAAAGAACATTGGCCTAAGGCAAGGTAATCTTTTGGCCACTCAATGTCTTCTCCATCAAATGGCTCATTATTTTCGAAAGTGATTGTCTGAGTGCATGTCTGATACACAGTGGCATTTTGTTGTACACTAAATGTTCTGACTACAGTACCTGTACCACATTGATTTCTATTGTCAACTAATGTATGATTGAGCGTATTATTTGCTGGACAGTTATCATTGATAACAGCGGCGCCAAATGCCGCATTGGCACCTGAAAGCGATGGATCAAATGCAAACAAACAATCTTCAACAATCATGTTAGCAGGACAAGAAATAGTAGGATTGACTTTCTCTTGTATATTTACAGTAACCATACAAATGTTCGTATTGCCACCTAAGTCAGTAACCAAAAGCTGAACCATTCTAGAAGTATTGGCATCAAGACAGCAGAAACCAACTTTGTCATACCAAGCTGTATCTTGTCCAAACGCACATGGATCTTCCATTCTTCTAAGTTTTAGCGTCACAGGACCACATTCATCAAAGCTACCATCATCTACCGCTTGAGCTGTAATATCTGTATAACCATTATCTTTAATACTTACTGTAGCAAATTGATCACAAATAGCTACTGGATCTGTTTCATCTCTTACTGTAACTCGGTAAGACATTGTGCTGCTATTTGTACAGTTGTCAAATGCTGTATAAGTTATCGTGTGCGTTCCAACACCAAGTTCTATCAAACCACCATTGCCATTTACATATCCTGAAGGAATACCACCATTATATGCATTGACATAAACTCTATATACCTTGTTACAATTATCAGTAATATTTAAAGTAGGCAATTGAACAGCTGCAGAACAACTTCTAGTTTGTGTAGTGACTGTGATGTCAGCTTGTATAGGTATTACTGGTGCTATTTCGTCAACGATATCTATAATCTGTGCGCCGACAAAAATCGGATTCATCGTGCTACACCACCATTCTGAAATCGTCCATACTCGTCTGATTCGTTTCTTACAATCAGTATCGACAAGCAAATCGTCAACATAATCTATCACCGCGTTACAATAAAGCATATTAAGCTGTGATGTCGGATACAAAACAGTACCACCAAGTGTCGGTGTACCTGTTTCGTCCGGGCTAGGGAAACCAAGACCTCTATCATCGGTTTCATAACCTGATGAACAACTAAGTTTTACATTTATGGCTGGAGGAACAATACTCGCAGCAGTAGGTCTGAGCAAATTAATGACAGATGTGCAAGGCAAACTCTCATTGCCAAAATCATCAACTGCAATCCATGTGCGTGTAATCGTTCCTACATATAATGGATCACAATCCAAAAGTTCATGAACTTCATTTACCAACTCAGCTCTTGCATGACAATTATCATTTACAACTGGTATTCCTACATTAGTAAGATCAGTCAAACAATGTACTTCTACATCGCGGCAAACTATTGTTGGCTTTATTTTATCTTCTATAGTCACATCTCCCCAACATGTAAATCCAGAAGTATGCGTTATTGTATATTGCAATGTTTTGCCCAATTGGTCTCTTGTAAGCGTATTGCCTAAATCAAAACCATTTTTATCTTTTACATTGATTGTATATAATGCTTCGCATCCTAATAATACCTCACCAGCTGGTCCTTCCCATCCTGTAAGTACAGTTGTAGGCTCCAATACACCTTCGCAATCTTCATCCAAAGAAAGCTGAACTTGCTTACACCCTAATGGTGGCGCTTGATAATCAAGTACTTCGACTGTAAATGAACATGTATTAGTATTGCCAGAGCCATCAGTTACCAAAAATACATTGGTAGTCACTCCAATAGGAAATTCAGCACCACTTGCTAAACCTGAAGTTTGTACTATAGACAATATGGTTGTGCATGGATCATCGGATGCTGTAGGTGCTTCGTAATTAACAACGACAGCACATAAAGTAGGATCTGCTTGCACTTCGATATCATCTGGACATACAATTGTAGGTGGTGTTGTTTCGAATGTAATATTATAAGTAGCCCAATCACCAGGACATTCTCCTGCGTCAATTAGACCATTAAGATTGCTATCAACAAATGTTCTCCATCTTAAAGTGGCACTTGCGGCAAGGTTTATATTTACTTTACTCAATATTGCAGTAAAACCTGGATAATCTGATAATCTTCTTGCACTAGAAAAAACCCAATCACCGGGAACAACTCCAGTAAAATTAACATTAGTACCTGTATATTCCATATATGCTTTTACAGTATAATCTGCGGGTAACGAACCAGCCAAATCTGTAAAAGTTCCTAAAGTGATATTTACAACATTGTCATTGCATACGGTGATATCTGCGGTATCATCGGCACCATCATTTTCAGTTGTAATAACTACACCATTTAAAGTTGTTTGTAGAATAGGCTGTACAGCTGAAAAACTAAATGTACCTGCATGGTATCTACCATTCGGCCCTGCATCCACGGTAGTCGGTCTACCGCCGAAGATAGTAACCGCATCATATCTAGGTAGCCCAAAAGTTAAAATACCTCCTGAGTTAGTGTTAGATGCTGTACCTCCTAACCCCGAATTACTATTAGGGTCAGCTGCACCAAATCCCACAGCTACTATGTGGTAAGTTCCTGCAGGTAGTATGACAGGAGCAATCGCTCTCATACGGTAAGATGCCACCAAAGCGTCAGCCGAACCAGTCATTACAATAGGCCCAACCACAGTGGCACCTGCATCATTGACAATACCAACTGTGATATTCCCAGTAAGACCAGCTACAGTGGCATCGTCAAAGACACCTAGCTGGGTAATCTGGATAGGAACAGTGTTGGTAAACTCCTGTCCTAACTTCCCTGTCCAGTTCTGGTTACCAGTGGTTACAGTACCAGTATAGGCTGTCGTAGCAGCACACTGCCCAGATAGAGAAGTTTGAAATGTACAAATACTGAAAAAAATCAGTATCAAATACATCGCAGCCCTTTTACAAAGACTATAATTTTTGGAAAAAATCGACATAATTAACAATTTTTATTTTGAGAAAAAATAATTAATTACTGCATTTTGGGAATGCTAGCTACAGCATGACACCGTAACACCGAGCAAAGATAAATAGTAATTTACATATTACAAAATTATTTAATATATTTTTTACTGAAAATTAATGATATTACACTTTCTGTATTTTCATTATATTTATATTAAAGAATATGTATTGTTTATATATTTAAATAAATACCATTAATAGATAATTATTTTTCCCGAATGGATCTCTCCTGCTGTGGATTCTGCCTGTATAATATAAATACCTGGTTTGTCTATCGAGACTTTTCCTTTGGATTTCACCAATGCTGATTTATCATAAATGCTTCTTCCAAACATATCTATAATCTGAATATTTATAAAATCTGAAGTTCCATCACTTCCTTTAATTGTAAAATACTCATTGACACCAGTAGGATTTGGATAAAATTTTAAAGTCTGTTCTACACCATGATTTATTTTGATAATATTGGAAAATCGGTTTTCACCCGAATAATCTTTTGAAACAATTTGATAATATTGTGTACCTTTTTCGGGAAATAAATCATCAAATGAATATTCTGATAAACCATTTTGACTTTTAATAAATCCAATTTGTTCAAACGACAAACCATCCTTACTCCTATTTACATAAAATGTTTCGAGATCAATGCTATTTGATGCAGTCCATCTTAACTTTGTTGTATTATTCACAGCTTGTCCTGACAAACTTGTTACATCCAATGCTAATGGAATAAATCCTAAGGCATCTATCCTGAAATTGTCTATCAATACACCATCAATGTTATATCCACCATTAAATATACCTGATGTAGAAGCAACAAATCTAAATATTACCGATGTTTGTCCACTTAAAAAACTGACGTCAATACTTTTATGTAAATAGTTTTGATTGAGTGTCCACCCATATTTATCAGAAAAAATTTGTGAGGCAATTTCACAAAACTCGCCAGGACCATTATTATAGAAATCAGGTGCACTGCCTAATCTTGTCCATGTCACACCTTGATCAGTAGAATATTGCAATTGAACCGCGAATGGACCATTACAATAAGCAGTTTCCATTCCTATATCAAAATGTAAAGTGCTGCTTGCATATTGAGAAAAATCAAACTTAGGGCTATAGAGCGCACATTTACCTGTTACTTGTAGGATGTCTCCATTTAATATAGTTTTCCACGCATTGCCTTGTGTTGCCAATACGTAATTTGAAGTCCCTGATTGCCAAAGATTAATTGTACCTTCTATGGCTTCGGAAGAAAATAAATTTGTGTTTGATTCAAAATCACCACCACTAGATGTTTCGAATGGAATAGGCATATGTGGTAAAACCTTAATAAGTTCATTTTTTACCATGGAATGGGCACCATTATTCACCGTAAGTGTGACATTGTAAAAACCAGGATCCGTATAAGTTACACTAGGATTTTGTAATGTAGATGTTTGTCCATTACCAAAATCCCAATGCCATGTTCCAGCATTAAGGGATTTATCAGTCATAGAAATAGTACCTCCTGGCCAAGTGACAGACTTATTTGATGCAAACTCTGCACAACCTTGGGATGTCAGACCTTGAAATAATATACGCTGTGGTGCACTTAATCCTTGACTTCCACATTCATTATATACAAATACATCATATTTCTTACATATCTCGAAGCCTACTGGTGTTACTACTAGGTGGTTATTTATAGTTGTTAACTCTTGCAAAAAAGTGTCAGAACCTACTTCCCTAATCTTTATTGTATATAAATTTTCAGTGCTATGTGTCCAATCCAAGGTAAAGCCTTGTGTCGTAATGCCAGAAAGTAAAACATTTTGTACCCTGTTACAAGTTTGTGATGAACAAGCATCAAGACAAGATGATTGTGATGCAATCTGAGTATTTATGGTTGCCTTTGATCCTGTACTCCAGGTATTTGTTACAGATACAGTAGGTGACAATATCATACCTGTAGTTCCGTCGTGCACACCATTAAAATTATGACCCATTTCATGCGCCACCATGGTTTTTAATAATGCAGCAGTAGAAGTCCAGTCCTCTAATATTGCTCGAGCTCGTGATTGACAGTATAGATTGGCTTGTGTAAATGCTAACCCCACGGTTGTACCAATAAAATCTCTATTGGACCAAAAATGTGCCGCATTAAATGCATGA
>CAJPEV010005770.1:0-10317 GCA_905338385.1 Darwinula stevensoni
AAGAGTGTGGTTGGGCAGACATCGGGACAGCGTGTAAAACCAAAATAAATCACAGTGAGCTTGCCATTTTTAGCAAAAGTTTGATTGGTAACGGTTTTTCCTTGAGTATCGGTTAAGGAAAAGGTTTGTGCAAAATTGGCACCGGTCACATCGGTACTGGTAAAAGAAGCTGGCTTTTCGCAGGCCATTAAGCCTAAGCTGATACCCATGATCATCATATAGTTAAAAAAGAATTTCATATCGGTCATCCTAAATTCCAAGTGCATTAATGTCATTTCCCTTCCTTTGGCCAAAAACGGCGAAAGGTGCGAGCAATAATGTTAGATTGTAACTGAGCTTGCAAGCGGATGTGTTGCCCAATCCAGTTGACCACGATGGGGGAGGTATTTTGCTTGAGGATGACAGAGAGTAGCCTATGGGGATCGGGTGTGTGCTGGTCCAAAATCACAAGGCTGGGAGTGGATAAATTGGCGAAGGGGGTGGGCTGAGGAGAAGAGTTAAGGGGTTGGTGTCGGAGTTGGCGTTGCTGACAAAAACCGATCAACCAGTTTAGCTCAGGGGTGCAAGGGTTGATGATCTGAGTAAAGTGATTGGGGGAAGGGGGGGAGCACTGGCCAGCGGCACTCATCCATAAGCCATTAATGGGCGGGAGATGATCTTTTTGGCGAGCGACATTAATGGGGTGGTCAAACCAAACCATTTGGATTTCATTGTGCAGTTTTTTCCAAAAGCGCGTGGCATGGCGTGTTTTGTCGGTCTCTGGTATGCGGTTTTTGGGTAGCCATGTATCGAGTGGGCGGTTTAAACTTTGGGCAAAACCGTGGCAAAAGAGCTGATCGAGGTGGTCATTTTGCCATATATATTGATTTTCAAAGGGAATAAAAATTTCTTCAGGGTAAGTACATACTCTAGACTGGTAGCGTGGCCTAGGCTCCTGCCACAAAAATTCGATGGTCTGCATGAGTGCAAACACATCCTCGTGATCGCGCTCATGGTGTGTGAGGGCACGTAACAAGATATGGTCTCGCCCCAATTGATAGTGGCAAGGGCTTAAATAGGCATACGCAAGAGATTCCAGTGCAGTATGATGATCTTGGGTTGCCTCGTAAGCGGCACATGGGATGGATTTTATCTGTGTGAGTTGTAGTTCGCTGGCAATTTGCCAGATAAACGGGCGTTCACCGTATGTATGGGTATCCACTAACGGGTGGATGTCACTTTGCCATGTGTGCGGTTTTATAACAGCATGCCAATATTCTGGCAAGTAGTTTAATAAATTAGATTTATCATCATTCTTGCCAAATGTATACAAACTTTGGTCCAGAAAAGGGGCATCGATTAAGATGGAAATGAAAGGCATATAGTAAAATGGCTGTGACAGGAGGGCAAATTGGGATGAAGTGGCAAGGGTAGGTGATACACTAAAAGCCTAACAAATGCGTGCTATTTTGCTAAATATCAGGCACTTACTTAAAACGGCCCATCCCCGCTCCCTTCCAAAGCACGACTTTACTTTTACGAGCCCTAGTTGACAACGGGTTATAGCAAACCCCTCGTCGTTATTGCGCGTCGTATTTTGGAGGTGTGTGGGGATTTCTCCACGACTATTCTTGTCCATAGTTCATTATTTTAATCAAATTTTTATACTCATGTCGCAAACGCCCATCGATTCGACGTCTAAACCGATACCGTCACAGGCCAGTTCACCGATACTAAAACCATGGTTTTATGAGGGGCTTATTGCTTGGCGATATTTGCGTGCAAGCCGCAAGGCCAATCAAAATCGTTTTATTTCTTTTTTCTCAATGCTTTCCATCGGCGGTATTGCACTGGGTGTGGCGGCACTGATTGTGGTGTTATCCGTGATGAATGGGTTTCAAAAAGAAGTGCGGGATCGGATGTTAGCGGTAATTGCCCATGCTGAGGTTTACCCTATGAATCAAGGCCCGATGGAAAATTGGCCAACGGTTTTGCAAAGCACCTTAAAGTTACCCTATGTTAAAGGCGCGGCACCTTTTACCCAAGCCCAAGCGATGATGGTGCGAGAGGACGTGGTGAGAGGGGTAGTTTTAAAAGGTATAAGCCCTGCGCATGAGGGTTTGGTATCTGATTTGCCAAAACAAATCATAGAAGGGGATTTAAAAAATCTCCAAACAGGTTCCTTTGGGATAGCGCTTGGAGAACAGCTGGCCAAAGTGTTAATGGTGACAGTCGGGGACAAGGTGACGGTGATGTTGCCAGAAGGTTCAATAACCCCAGCAGGTATGGTGCCGCGACTGAAAAACATGACTGTTGTCGCTATTTTTAGAGCAGGACACTACGAATTTGATAGTAGTTGGGGCTTTATGGCTATTGATGATTTAAACAAAATGTTGCGCATCGATGCACCTAGTGGAATACGCTTAAAGTTTGACAAAATGTTAGAAGCCCCCCAATTAGCCAAACAAACCATGCAAACCTTGGGACCGAATTACTGGGTGCAAGATTGGTCCGTCCAAAATCGGACGTGGTTTGCGGCAGTCAAAACCGAGAAAAGAATGATGTTTCTGATTTTATTGATGATTATTGCTGTGGCGATGTTTAATTTGGTGTCGTCTTTGGTGATGACGGTCACGGAAAAGCAAGGCGATATTGCGATTATGCGTTCGATGGGTACCAGTAGTGGCAGTATTATGAAAATTTTCATGACACAGGGTTTTTTGATTGGTTTGTTAGGGATTGGGTTTGGATTGTTATTTGGCTGTTTAATTGCGGTGAATGTCGGGCGAATCGTCAAGTTTGTAGAAATGGTTTTGGGTATTTCATTTCTACCACAACAGATTTATTTTATTAGTGAGATGCCTTCAGAACTGCGATTTGATGATGTCAGTATCATCGTGGTGGTTGCATTGGTCTTTGCTATAGTCGCTGCCATTGTTCCCAGCCGTAAAGCGGCACAAATTAACCCAGCTGAGGCCTTACGATATGAATAATCTTTCCTCCCAACCGGTTTCCTATACAACGACGCAAAATTTAGCTTTATTGACTTTGTCCGCTCGCCAAGTGTCAAAAAAATTTATCAATTCCACTGGCGAAGTTTTAACTATCTTAGATCAAGTGTCTTTAGCCGTTGCGCCAGGGGAGTTAGTGGCCATTATTGGGGCATCAGGTTCAGGAAAAAGTACGCTGATGCATATTTTGGGGGGCTTAGATGATCCCGATCAGGGGGAAATTTGCATAGCGGGTGTCGATTTGGCGCGAACTCATGGCAAGAGTCGTGATGCACTACGTAATGAAAAAATTGGTTTTATTTATCAGTTTCATCATTTATTGCCCGAATTTACTGCACAAGAAAATGTGGCCATGCCCCTGTGGATACGAGGGATTCCAAAAAGCCAAGGGCTCGCCATGGCGCGTGATGCGCTAAACAGTGTGGGTTTGTTATCGCGACTCGAACATGTTCCCGCTAGTCTGTCAGGAGGGGAGCGCCAGCGTGTGGCCATCGCGAGAAGTCTCGTGACCGAGCCTACCTGTATTTTAGCGGATGAACCCACAGGTAATTTAGATCAAGCCAATGCCGAAAAGGTCATGACACTGATGTTTAAAGAGACGCGCGAGCGCAAAATGAGTTTGGTTTTGGTGACACACGACACGGCAATTGCCTCGCGTTGTGATACGGTGTATCGTTTGGTCGGGGGACAGCTCGAGCGTGTTCATGTTTGAGGTCGAAGAACATTTATTTTTTAATAATGATTCATGGGGTTATGTCAAAAGTCATGGGGAGACATCAAAAGTACGCATGCTCGCGGGTGTGTGTTCAAGGACGAGTTGTTTTAATGCGATGATCCATTCCGGCGAGACGTTTAAAGCGGGAATATAGTGATAACTTTTTCCTCCGTGCGCCAAAAATAATGTTTTGTTGGCTATGGCAATTTCCTCAAGCGTCTCAAGGCAATCGGTAGGAAATCCAGGGCAAAAAACATCCACGCGTATTGCTTGTGCACCCAATTGCTTGAGTACAACATCCGTGTAGGGTTCTAGCCATTTCGCTTTGCCAAAACGGGACTGAAAAGTGACTTGGTAGTCTGTGTGTTGTAGATGGAGTGCATCGGCTAACAAACGCGCTGTTTTTAGGCATTGGCAATAATAAGGATCACCAAGCTGCCGATTACGCTCAGGTAGCCCATGAAAAGAAAATACTAAACGATCCCCTGCTGTAAAGTTCGGTTTGCCGTTCACTTGCCAAAAGCGGCTGATTTGTTGTGCACCCGCATGGATGTATGCAGGATGATCACAATAATGTGAAATGGTGGTGAGGGCTGGTTGCCAACGCATTTTGAAAAACTGTTTAAAAATCATGTCACTTGCCGCCGCCGTGGTGGTGGCACTATATTGCGGGTACATGGGTAGAACCAGCCAACGACCGATGTCTTGATGTGCGGGATCATTCAAAACAGATTCTATGCTGGGCTCACTATAACACATGGCTGCAAGCACTTTGATGGGGGCGTTATGGAATTCCTTTTGCAGTAATATCGCTTGTTGTTGCGAAATAGCTAACAATGGGTTACCCGTTTGTTGATCCCAAATTGCTTCGTATTTTTTTTGCAACGCGTTAGGGCGGCGCGGCAAGATAAAAGTATTTAAAATCAACCACCAAATAGGGCGCGGTATTTCAACAACCCGGCGATCACTCAAAAAAAGGCGCAAAAATTGTCGGATACTTTTAGGTGTGGTGGCATTGGGTGAACCAAGGTTCACCAAAAGAACCCCAAGGCGTGATTTGTTTTTGCTTGTGTGCGGTGCAAAGTCAGGTTCTTTGTTTAACATATGGATTATTTTGATTTTAATGTTATTTGGCCATGGTGCCCAATAAACGTGCAGTGATATCAACGATGGGAATCACTTGTTTGTACTCCATGCGCGTAGGGCCAATGACCCCCAATCGGCCAACCACCTGTCCGCCTACTTTGTAGGGGGCCGTAATGAGGGTCATATCGTCGAGTGGATGATCGTTACCTTCATGAGGGAGTTCTCCGCCAATGTAAATTTCAATACCTTCGGCATGGTTAGACATTTCTACCCATTTGAGGATCTCTGTTTTTTCTTCAAATAAGTTAAATAAATGCCGCAGTTTTTGTACATTGTTTGAAAATTCACTCACGTCGAAAAAGTGGTGCTCTCCAGAAATGGCCACGGCAGCATGGTGATGCGAGGGGGATTGATGACAAACCCAAGCGGTTTTTTCCAGAAGTTGTTTTATATCCAATTGAATATCAAAGGTTTCTTTTTTTAAGCTGTTTAAAACCTGTTCAAAACTCGCCCCAGCAAAGTGTTGGTTCAGATAAGCGGCCACTTGTGTGAGTTTTACAATGTCAATGGCTTGATCCACATGGAGGATACGGTTTTGGATTTCATCGTCAAGGGTAATCACAATAATCAGAATCCGTTTTTCACTTAACGGCATGAATTCAATCTGTTTAAATCCCATAGGTTTTTGATGTTGCACAACAATTCCTGCAAAATGCGACATGTTAGATAATAAGCCTGCCACCGTTTGTGAAACCTGATTACGATCGCCGAGACTTAAGGGGAGAGGTATGGCTTGTTGCAATTGTTCTTGAAGTCGGTCATACAGGGGGGGGAATTCGGATTCTGAGGCTGACGTGCCTTGTATTTGGCAAAATGATGTGGCTAAAATGCGATTGACAAAAAAGCGATAGGCTAGAGGCGTGGGCACTCGACCGCTTGAAGTATGAGGGCTGACCAACAGACCAAGATCGGTTAATTCGGCCATCACGTTGCGAATAGTGGCCGGTGATAGGTCGAGTCCTGAGCGTTTTGATAAAATACGAGAGCCTACCGGCTGAGCATCATGGATATAACATTCAATCAAGGCATTGAGTAAAATCACTTCTCGTTCATCGAGTTGAAAGTCTGGCATTTCAATCACTAATAGGTTGTTTAAGTATCGTCTGATGTGGACAACGGTGCATTTTGTTCACACAAAGGCAGTCGTCGCGGTACAATGCTGAAAGTACAAAAACCGTTGCTTTTGCCCAAGCTGACCGAGTGGTTCTGTCAAGAATTCATTTTAACCCAATTATCGATCAAAGTGCTACGTATATAGCAAGGCTAGGGGGCATGGCAAAGTGGCACTTTGATAGAAAATTGGCACGAGTTGCCACAGATCGATTGTGTCAGATGAGCGCCAGCAAATATCCAGTGAGTGCGTATTTTCTCTATCTCCAATTTCGCTAAGGCACTTAATTTTGACGCATAATATCGTGTTAATGAAACATGGGTTGTCATTTTTCCGACGCCTCTTTTTAGCCTTTAGGTGTGTGAAAGAGGTATTGATGACCACATTAAAGATAGATGTGATGAACTATAAGGCTCCTTGGCGTGAAATTGCGGATATAGGTATTTTAACGATAATTCTTTTTAAACACAAAAATGGCTGCAAAAAAATATCCACGCGTCGCAATCGTTGGAAAAATTGCCCCTGTTACAGGCATTGTTGAGGATTTAAGGCAGTTGGCGCAACGTCTTGAGTCTTTGGGTTTTTATGTTGTTATGGAAGGCAAAACTGCTGATTATCATCATCTTAAAGGGTTTCCCGTTCGGAGCGTAGACGAAATACGTGAACAGGTCGATGCGGTAGTGGTTTTAGGGGGCGATGGGACGATGCTCGGCTTGGCGCGGGAAATGGCGGGAGCACCGGTTGCCGTTATTGGCGTAAACTATGGTCGCTTGGGGTTTATTACCGACATTGCACTGCAAGATATGCATATTGTGATTCCCCAAATTCTTGCAGGATACTGCACCCAAGAGCAGCGTACCCTTTTGGATGCATCAGTCGTACGCAATGGTCAAGTTTTGCGCCAAGCATTGGCCTTTAACGACGTGGTTGTTAATCGGCTTTACCCTTCGGGGATGATCGAGTTGTCCATTACGGTTGATGGTCACTATATAGCGAATCAGCGTGCCGATGGGCTTATTGTATCTAGTCCAACCGGATCAACCGCTTATTCATTGTCGGCTAATGGTCCCATTGTTCATCCCGCGGTGACAGGGCTTTTATTAGTCCCTATTGTGCCCCATACCTTATCGAATCGACCTATTGTTTTACCACAAGACTCGGTCATTGAACTGGAAGTTATTAATCAGCATGCAGTTTCAGTGGGGTGGGATATGCAGTCGTTTTTTGAGGCGCAAGAAAGCGATGTTCTCAGAATTGCTCGGGCCAGTGAAAAAATTACGTTTTTGCACCCTTTAAGTTATGATTATTATGTGACTTTACGGAAAAAACTTGGTTGGAATGATGAGTAATATGTATAGGATGTTGAGCTTTTTGTGAGGCATACCCATTCTCCATTCAAGTGTTAGGTGAATTGGCGATGAAGACATTGCCGCGTAGTATGGCGGGGAGTCAGGACAAAAGAATGACACGGCAGTGTTGTCACAGTAGGGGTTTGATGGAGAATTTGTATTGGTAATTGATTTTGAATGGTAGGGTGATATATCGTCTATGTTGCAAGAACTTGAAGTCCATCATTTTGTTTTAATAGAAAAAGCTATCTTGCCTTTTCAAAGTGGGTTTACCGCGTTGACGGGGGAAACGGGGGCAGGAAAATCTTTGTTAACCGATGCCATTGCCTTATTACTCGGAGCAAAAGCGACAACTGACTGGATCCGCGCGGGTGCCAATGAATTAATGGTTAAGGCGGTGTTTGAGTTAGAGCCTAGCTTGTTGGCAAAAATTCAAGAGACTATGCCCCTTTTGACCCAAGCGCGCTTCACACTCTCTCGCACCGTCAATCGAACGGGGCGCCACAAGGCCTATTTAAACGAACAAAGTTTGACACTGGCGCAATTAAAAAGTTTGGGGGAGCATTTGGTGGACATTCAGGGCCAACATGCGCACCAGTTGCTTTTGCGTCATGAACATCAACTTAAATTGATCGATCAGTATGCAGATAGTTTGTCTTTTGTTGAAGAAGTCCAAAAGCGGTGGCAACAATGGCAAGATCGATTACAAAAATTAGAGCGCGCCAAACGCCATGTCGAGCAAGCGGGGTTTTTGCGAGATGCCTTGCAGTGGCAGGTGGATGAGTTAAATAAACTTTCACCGCAACTTGGTGAGTGGGAAGCCCTCGTTGCAGAGCAAACCCAGTTGGCGCATGCGACCGATTTGATCAGTGGCTTACAAGCGAGTGTGGATGGTCTAACAGAGGGTGATGAAGCCATGAGTCACCAGCTCCAAAGTCTCATATCGCGTTTGGACAAGTTGTTGCCGTACCACGAAGCATTGGCTAATCCCCTGCAGATCGTTCAAGATGCCCTCGATTTAATTAACGATGCCGGTTATGAGCTCAATAAGTATTTGCAGCTATTGAATTTAGATCCAGACCGTCTTGAGTGGGTAGAAACGCGGATGAGCCTGTGGCATCAAATTGCTCGAAAAATTAAAGCGGCTCCCGCAGATTTAGCACAAGTGTGGCTGGATAAAACCCATGAGTTAGCAGAAATTGATGAAGGTATCGATGTGGCGCGTCTGAGTGAAGAAGTGGAAATTTTGCAAAATCAATATCTTGAAAAGGCTCAGGCTTTATCCAAAATACGTCACAGCAAGTTAGAGCAGCTCAACGATCAGGTAAGTCGGTATTTGCACGAGCTGGGCATGCAAGGGGCGCAGTTTGTTGCCAGTTTAATGCCGAGTTTGCCTAGTCGTTATGGTCTTGATAAAGCAGATTTTTTATTTTCTGGGCATGGGGGCAGTGTGCCGATGTCGTTAGCTAAAGTCGCGTCAGGGGGGGAGTTATCAAGGGCGGGTTTGGCTTTGAGTTTGGTCGTGCGTGGCGACGACCAGACCCCTACCATGATTTTTGATGAGGTCGACAGTGGGGTTGGGGGGGCAACCGCAGAAATTGTTGGACGTTTGTTGCGACAATTAGGGCAATCTAACCAAGTTCTCGCTGTGACACATTTGCCCCAAGTCGCTGCTAAAGCTAACCACCAATTTAAAATTACTAAAGTACAAGTGGCTAAAGAAAAAGTCCATACACAAATTGTGAGTTTAGATGAGCAAGGACGGGTCGCTGAGATTGCACGGATGTTAGGCGGGGTGAATATTACGCACAAAATGGCAGAGGCGGCAGAAGATTTGTTAAGGTGAAACTGCGCATTTATCTATTCGATGAAAAAACTATTAACTTTGTATTTTTACAACAGATAGAAAAAATTAATTGGACTTTGTTGATGATTTGCTAGAAAATGTGGATCAGGTACAAATGGGGATGTGCTAAGCTCGTGTAGCACAACACATTTAATTAAATGTTTACTAACTTTACAATAATTTGGTAGCCACCGAACGGTAGCGAACGAAGGAGCAGTCATGACCCAAAGCAGCATCAATGCGCAACAACAATTTAGATTAATAAAAACTTCAAAGCTTAATTTGTCAAAAAAAGCCCTTGTAGCAACCATGTTTGCAGGGTCTTTGGGCATATTTGCCAGTAGTAGTGTTCGTGCGGAAATTTGGGTGCAAGACCCGACTCTTGGTTGTACCTATGTAGGTGGGGGGACAGCCGGAGGGGGGGGGGCTGCTTGTAGCGCGGCTGATGCAACAACTCTTTTTGGATCAAGCACGCCTTCTAAAATATCCAATGTCGCTAATGGTACGGTGACAGCAACGAGTTCGGATGCGGTAACAGGGGCGCAGTTGTTTGTAGTCAGTTCTGGTTTAAGTAGTGTTTCTAGTAACTTAAGTAGTGTAAGCTCTAACTTGAGCAGTGTGTCAAGCAGCTTAAGCAGCGTCAGTTCTAACCTCAGCAGTGTAAGTTCAGGTTTAAGTACTGTTTCTAGTAATTTAAGTCGTGTTAGTGCTGCGTTAAGTGGTGTTACATCAAGTTTAAGTAGTGTTTCTAGCAACTTAAGTAGTGTAAGCTCTAACTTGAGCAGTGTATCAAGCAGCTTAAGCAGCGTCAGTTCTAACCTCAGTAGTGTGAGCTCAGGTTTAAGCACTGTTTCTAGCAATTTAAGTAGTGTTAGTGCCGCGTTAAGTGGGGTTACATCAAGTTTAAGTAGTGTTTCTAGCAACTTAAGTAGTGTAAGCTCTAACTTGAGCAGTGTGTCAAGCAGCTTAAGCAGCGTCAGTTCTAACCTCAGTAGTGTAAGTTCAGGTTTAAGCACTGTTTCTAGCAATTTAAGTAGTGTTAGTGCCGCGTTAAGTGGTGTTACATCGAGTTTAAGTAGTGTTTCTAGCAACTTAAGTAGTGTAAGCTCTAACTTGAGCAGTGTATCAAGCAGCTTAAGCAGCGTCAGTTCTAACCTCAG
>CAJPEV010005771.1:0-13197 GCA_905338385.1 Darwinula stevensoni
AGAAGAGGAAATTCGTGGCGGGAGCTGCGAAGCATGGAAGAAGATCGGTATTATCACGGACTCATATCTTGGAACGGATATTTATATGCTGTTGGAGGATTCGGAAATATGTCAGTGGAAAGATTTGCAGGAACAGAATGGAAAATTGTCACGAAATATACTATCAATCATTTCCAGAGAGCATGCCGAATGCTAAATTGAAGAAAAGTGTGGATTTCCCTTTGTGATAGACGCAAACAAGACCAGTCATTTAATATATTTTCGAATTTGGATCCCGTTTTGAGGAAACGGAATATATTTCCAACTTCCCGTTATTCTAATTCATTTTGTTGAAATCCAGCCTTTGTTTTTTTTTTCTCCCGATTTTTTCTTGCATCCGCTGAGTATGTGAGTTTTTTCCTCTGCAAAAAAAGAATTTGTACATATTTGCATGTAATCATTTCAAAGAAATGCTCTTCAATTTATATTTCTGGGAAATAAAAAAAAGTAAAAATGAGGCTCGAATGATTTATTTCCCTCCCGTTTTCTATTTTTTTTCTAAATATTTTTTGGGGGCCTTTTCTCCTTTTCTCTCTTACACCAGACGATCCTCTGCATTCCTAGATATTATAATTACGAATATAGTTATTATTAATAAAAATGATATTGATAATAATAGTATTAATAATATTAATCTGAAAATAATTGCAAAAAAATAATATCGTAATTATTTTGTGCCCAATTCCCACTCTATTGATCCACGTAATAGAGAATAGAGAAATATTTATAAATAAAATAGAGAAAATATTTTCTGAGTAATTATTAGATGAAGATCCGTGAAATTGCAGCGGGGGAATGAAAATGAAAGTACCTGACTGAGGAGATTTCGGAAGAATCAAATTCGTTTCATCGAATCAGTTTCCCTTTCTTCGTGTCATTTCCGCCACGGAAGTGGACCTCTCCTTATTCACCTCTGAACAAGTCAAGATGAACGAAAATCCCCAAGCTTTTTACTTTCTCAATGATGAACCAATCGAGCAATGTTCAAGCTTTTTCTCTTGTGGGTTGCCGAGGAAACTGCATATTGTTTCCTAAAGGTATGAATGTCATTCAGTTTTTTTTCCCTCCCCCTGGGGTATTCGAAAGAAAAATACAAGAAATCTGTGCATGAATAGTCACAAAGATTACCATATTTGTTTGTTTTTTTTTATTTGCCTTGCACAGTATGAGTATACAATTTAAAATAATTTAGCTGCCGTTCATTTAGGCTTTGCACGCTGACTCCAGTCTTGTCTCTCATGGTTTTCGGACATCGTCCAGGAGTTATGCGGGATTCACCACTGCTTCTGCTTTCGTGACGGTGCTTCAACATTTTCTTTTTGAAGCGATATTTATATTTGTATTTTGCTATGAGATGGGATGAGACTGAAGCGATTGTAATTCGATAGGTTACAATATAGAGATCACGTTATTGGACATCATTACAGATGATGTCTGATCCCAATCCTCTGAATCTGGGGGCATTTTCTCTCGAGTCCCCGAGGAGATGGTTCCAATACCACCAGATAGGGCTATCGTTACTCGTCCATAGTGAAACATCTGGAAAGTCCTGAAGTTCACGAGTATAGGCCATGTTAGGCCAATAAAATGAGGTCGGCCTAGTCTTGTCCTCAAAACATTCCATGAATTTGGCCTAGGCCCAATGTTACTGAGTCTAATAGTGAGGGAGAGGGGAGGATTCAAGGAAGGAAAAACAAGGGGAAAAGTAGTTTTCACATTACATTATACAGTCGAACTCGGTTATGATGTCATCGAAGGGACCAGGGAAAATTCGTCGTTATAACCGAGGTTCGTTAAAATCGAGGTTGCCCTCATTGGCATTCCATTTTCCACTTTAAAAAATTGATGCCATATGACGTCACAACTCCTGTGTATATCGGTCATGCCGCACCAATTTCAGGATTCGTGATGCTCGCGCTTCTGTTTACCTGGAATTACTTCATGCTTTAGCAAGGTCTCGTCGACGTCATTTCGATAGATCTACGAATTTTCTTGTTTTGTGACATGTTCTGGTAAGCACGGATGAAGCTGTCACGATTATCCCAAATTGTGGAAAGAAATGATCAGATGCCCATGTTCGCTAGAGACATGAGCCTGACGTTGACTACTTTCTTTAAATTAATCATGCGCATTTTCCTTTCAATCGTGAAGGCTTGCCTCTTTCGCTTTCCACTGGCCATGTTGTTAACCATAAATGCAAATGGCGATTGAAGATATTATTATCCTTTAGTTAGAGGGGATTATCCCTCCCTCACCCTCCTTCAGTAAACACACATGACTCTCAAATAAATGCCGATATCAGGAAAGATAACGTTATGGCTTGCCAACGCTCTTTTTTAAGATAATGGAAATCCCAATTTAAAATGGCGTATTAGGGATGTGAACGTTGTCAATTTCGTCTGTGGGACCTGGAATAGACTTCCGTTATAACTGAGGTTCTCGCCATACCCAAGCTCGCTATAACCGTGGTAAATTGCAACGTTCCGCAGGGGCTCTGCGCCGGGACAGGCGCTTTTCGTCGTTATAACGGAGGTTTCGTTATAACCGAGTTCGACTGTATTTCCAATTGGGCTACATGGTTGGAGGTACAGGTTGGCTGAGCCGTCTTCACATCTATTATTGCCATTCTGCGTATACGACATGGAATGATCTAAAATAGACCGTCTTCCTTCTGGCCATTCCTTTTCGATCGGATTGTGGTTCTTTCACTTTTTTCATTCTTCGTCCTAACATCCTATACTGGCCTCGCTTTCACATTTCCGACATTCAGCATAGGCATGGTGTAAACCTATTTTCCGCTTACCGTGATGAGGGGGAATATCTTCTTCCTTTAAGGCTTGCATTGGTTTTTCTCAGACCCCGAGATGGTCAGATATTAAAAACACTGCGTTTCCACATTCATCCTTCACCGGGAATCGAGCCTAGAACAATTACCTTACATTTCTCAATATTATTTAAACGGTAAATACACATGATCGAAACAACCAATAGCACGCAAGTAGCACCCGAACTTGTTCAACAAATCTTTCATTTGAGATACTGCCAGCGTTCCGTGAAAGTTCATGGAAACGTTCTATTCACTAAATAAAAATCGGAAATTTGGATCGAAGAAAAACCTCATAGGCGTTCCTAGAAGGATGTGACTTCATATAACACATGAATTTGAGATTTCAAAGAAAAGAGTTCCATGAATTTTCTTTTTCGTGATTAATCAATTTAATTCATCAAATAAAAGAATTTATCCAATGCGTTAATTGCGCAATGCGCAATTAACGTATTGGATGGGTTATTTTCATCACTTACATTACAACCAATTAAGCCCTGATCCTGTGGCAAGGGGTCGGAGTAGATTACAGTACAAAATCATATTGTTGGATCTCCTCTTTCATGGGATAGATACGTGGAGACGTGCGTGATAGTTGTCATTCTACCTTTGTCATTCTACCTTTGTCATTCTACCTTTGTCATTCTACCTTTGTCATTCTACCTTTGTCATTCTACCAAAGGACCTTTATCTTATCCGCTGGTATCTCATACTCATGAGTCAGAAAGGCCCCGCACTGAATTTCCTTCTCACAAGAGCGATGATTCACGTTTTCAACTTTTCCTCATTCATTCTTCTCCTCCATGAAGTGACCTTCGGAATTGAACCGTGTTTCCTCAATATTTCGAGGCAGAGAGAATCTGGAGACTCCATGCACTGGGTTACCTCTTAAGACCGATTTCTTCAGGAATTAAAATGTCGTCAGCTCTGGTTTATGAGGGGAAATATCGGCCGCCGTGTGGAAAGTATTGGGAAATAATTCTATCTGTATTAGGAAATGACCCGTTATATGGGACTACTTTGGAGTTGGATCAAACGATTGCCAGATGGATACCATATACAGTATATGCTTGAGGAAAGTACATTCATAACGTTCAGCCAATGTCCTTCAATTGCTGCATGTTTGTGATCAAATGGTACCTCTACTGAGTGCAGAAAAGGTGGTCATCCGTGAACATGGCACGTCCAAAAACCTAATATTTGAACGCTATTTGAAAGTCCTCGAGAGCGTTCACATGCTATATTGGGACTGTTTTACTAGTATGTATAAAGCCTGCAGGTCTCATTTGATGCGTGATTATCATTGTCCCCCGATAATGTGAATAGAATATTGTCAACAAGGGGGAACAAAAATAATTTTGGTTAATTCCCAGAACCAAAACGGCAATGCAACATTGAGCACGACGACATCATTTGTCAGGGTTGATTTTATTTATCATTCCACGTAGCACCTCAGCACCTCAATGGAGCAAGGTGTGCATGAAGCAAAAATAGAAAATATTCTACATAGTGTTGTAACTTCAAATTTTGACATTTTTGTGGAACGCATTTTCTGGCCCTAGCGATAATGTTTCCCACTGCAATCTACAGCACACCATCTAATTTTCGTCCAACAGACTGCAGGTCGCAACCATGGGAAATGAAGCACCAAAATGTGGATGAGTCCTAGTCTCAGAAACATAAACGCCTAGCATCGTGCATCAGCTCATACGAATGGAGGTGGACAGGGAAGATGCAGCAAACAGCACCGTCACGATTTCCGAATCACCTTTCTTTTATTGCAAGCTCTCGATGCCATAGATTATACTTTTAATTTTTTTACCATCTACCATTGCGACTACGACACGGAAAAATAATGCAACCTTTGAAGGATTACTGAGAGGTTTAAAAGGATTGAAGATGATGAAAGCAGTGAAAAGAGCATGTCATTATGCAATTCTGAAATCCTGCGGTATTTTGAGGGATGGACCCCCAAGAGGAAACTGCTGTGATTGACTTCTTTGCGGGGCCGTGTGAACGCGAGTAGCGACGAACCGACGAATCGCTCCGCATTTCATATTGGACGCTTTAAAACACATTGATTCACGGCAGCAAGGTGGGAGGCAATAGATTGCGGGATGCCAGCGTTCCCCTGAGAGTACACTCGCAACTCTCGTCTCCCCCATCATCCGAGAGGTGGCGAAACGAGAGAGAATCTACGATTTTCCGTGAAGTTGCCTACCTTCCCTGTCGCGTGGCTGATTTGCATATTTCATTTCGCAAAGGCATGCCCTCGGATGATAAGGAAGAGTTCTGTCGAAACTCCGAGTTCACGTCTTGAAGCGTTCGACTTGTAGAGCTGTCACACGCGCACAGACACACAATTGTCTCTCCTCTTGGATAGCAGTCAGGATCCCGCACGGTAGATGTTCAACCGGTTTGAATCAAATCTTTCGGCATGAAAAAGGCTGAACCCTTCGTTTTCTCTCCATTGTTAAGGGTATTAATAGACTATGTTAGTGGCTTTTACCTTTCTTCAACCCCTTCTTGCGACAAATTTCAACCGTCTCGCATTCCTTTCTGAGAGCATCAGCAGGAATGAAATTTGCATTACTTCTTCCTCTTTCAACACAGAATCGCTTCAGCGAATTTGAAGTTCCATATCCCCTTGGTTGTAGAGATTACTGAATCTCTCTTTCCGGAGATGTAAAATTCGTTCCTGGTCTCCCTTGGTAGGCACTCTTTGGAAGTTTTCAGAGGAAAGAGACCAACCAAGCGAAAGATATTGACTCGTAGGAGACAAGAAGTGTCCTTCTTATTGCTTCCTTTGCACCATTTCGCCATAAAAAATGAAATTAGATGCAGTTAAGGTTTAGTGCGATGGCTCCGGTCCCGTCCTCCAGCGTTGCCGGATAACGTGCCGGAGATATGCCAGATTTATTCGGCCTTAGTATCGGTGTCTGGATCTTCTGTTCCTTAATGGATGAGATAATATTGTGCCGAGTTCATGAGATGAGCCGATATTGAAATGGTGACCAGCAGTGGCCGATCGCTTATGTTGGTGGATGTGGAGCAATCTCATTCAAGTTGACAGAATGGCGCCCCGGTTGTATACCATATCTATATTCCATGAGGCATTTTCTCCTCAAAACTCGTTAAGACGGGCTGAAGAACTCTAAATAGGCCTACCATTCCTCATCCACACCGAAATGGTTCCTGAAACTTGAAATAGACCTCTAATCAGTCTAAAGTTACACGTACTCTCTTAAAAAAGGCCACGATATAATGGATAGGCCCACTTTTGGCTTAACGATTCCCGTTCTCGACGAGATCTCAACGACCAGGAATAAATCCATTTTGGCCTAATTGGCCTAGTAAGTCCAGGATTGAGTTTCCTTTCAACGAAAAAAGGTTGGCCTAGGCCAGACAGGAAGACAGTCCTTTGGTTAAGCTTAGGCTTAACGGTAGTGTGCTCCGTAAAGAGAATGGGGGGGGCGTGTGAGGTTGAGGTTGAGGTTAGGTTGAAGAAACGTAAATAATTGAAATATTTTTTTTTTACATAACTACATATTCAAAATGGACCTGAAAGCGATATTTTTGTACTTTGGTATTAGTTGCCATTACAAATTGTTATGCGGAAGTATTAAAAATTACTTTTTTGCACATTTTCACATGAATGTATTGATACTTGCGAAGTTGGACACCATGGTTTTAATTTGCCTTCTGTCAAGTCGCATTGCACCCTCAAATAAATAGGTGATTAAATCAGTTCCTTTACTCTGTAAGCACCTTTATTCTCACAGTTGTTTCTCCGTTTCGTTTTGGATACTGCACAATAAACGCATTAGTAACTAAAAATTAATAAAGGTTCCTTGTACTGCTTTGCTGGAAGTTTTCATAAACTTTTCGAGGAGAAGACACACAAGGTTAGATATATGCCATGCAATCACATTCATCCCAGGAACCACTAATATCTACTTCCTTGACAGCTGCAGTTATCAATTTTCAGGTTGTTTCCAACTCACGCCACCACCGCACCGAGTCCCCTTCAGGGCATGCTCCTCCCGCGACCTGTGAGTCTGGCCCAGCTCCCGCGAGAGGTGCGCAAAAGGGCTGTTGATGGTCCTGCTGGTTTGTTTCGGTGTAGTTGACGCTCACTTGGTAGACTTCTTACGATAAAACCGAAGGAGTCACTTGAGCAGGGAAAGCATTAGAGCCATCAAGATGTGTGAAGATCCTTCTCCTTTGCTCGCTCCCATCGTGCACACTACTCTACTAGGTGGTCCAAAAATCACGATCAATTTAAAAATATTCATTTTATTTCCTTATCACTACTTTCATTTCTAAATCTTGCCTGAAAACTCAAAAACTTCTGCATGGATTCAATCGTTTTCAATACACAAAGCCATTCGAGGCTATGTGCGTCGTGATGCCATTTGAAGGCATGATCGTGTTCCATTCATAATCTAAAGAGATCTTCGGACGCGGATATGATGCTGTTCGCGATTGACCAGAGAAAGCTGTCATATGTGGTGACATCTAGACTCCTAGGAAGCCAGTTGAGAGGTCAAGATCGTCCAATCCATGACGGAAACACTTCATTCTGAAAATCTCTCACTGAAGCTGATTAATGTGCCGTAGCACGGTCTTGCTGAAACACGACGGTGTCTATCAAGCCAAATCTATCAAGTTCAAGTATTGACCGATTTAGGGAAATTCTTTTAAGTTGGTGCATGTTGCCCAAAACATGCAACAAAACTTAAATAAATATGTTACCTAACATTCCCCTTTGCGTCCTTTTTCATGGACCCACACACTCGCAACAATACGCTCCTCAGTTGTAAATGCACTTGTGTCTGTACCCATGGAGCACGCAACAATGAAATAATATTGCATAGTGACACGTTTGAAATTGCATGTAGAACGCACGGTAGGCTGAGCAACATGGAGATATGGGTAATCTAAGGAAAACTGTCCAAACTAACGTGCCAGAGAACAAGCATTGTTAAAAACATGAAACTTTGCAAGTCATATTACGGCAATGAGTAGGTCTCATCGTGACTTTTGGACCACCGTGCCGACATACTCAACGGGCATCACTCCATGGCCTTCAGACATCGAATGAAGTTTGTATATGCATCCCGGCACACATCACTTCCCTATCCATAGCCGAGAAGTCTCTCTCCTCGGTGCGTGCCCTGTTACTGTGTCTGTTCTGGAGCGGGGATGGAATCTCATCGTTGCTTCTACGGTTTTATTAGCATTACTCCTTCATAATATGTTTATAACATACTTCATAGTTTTAGTGGTGAACATTAGCGACAGCATGCTGACAGCATTACTCGGCGATCGCCTGAGATTTCATTCTGAATTCATCACCTATACAGGATGTCCCAAAACAAATGGAAATGTATTAAAATTAGAATCTCTCTAAAGTATACCTCAATTTAAATTATTAAAACAGTAAAAGAAAGTGCAATTGAAATGTTTGTCAACCGCTTATTGTCTTTTCACATGGACACTATTTGTGATCCTGTAAATATCCAAGCTCTCGAGTCCAAATATCCAAGTTCCAGCTCTCAGTACACCTTATGCAGTGTCAGATATACCTGTCTGGATAGCTGGGACTATTCTGCTCTTTAGATTTTGATCGATTCTTCTCTTTTATCTAGCAAGCTATGGCCTTGACAAGGCTCACAAGAAAACTCCTTAGGGATTAGTTTAGGTGATCTTTGTAGCTTTGGAATGAGCTTGCTCCGTCCAATCCGCAGATCAGAAAATTGTAGTTTATAAGTTTGCTAAAATATGGAGTTGCAACACCGTGGAAAAAATACTATTTTTGTACCTGAGCCCATCCCTCTTGAAAGTTTTATTGCGGGAGTATGCCAAGGACATTACTGACTCAAGAAAAGTCAACACTCTCCAAGATCTAAAGAACAGAAATGTCGCAGTTATCCAGATGGGTGCGCATCACACTTTGCATGGGGTGTGATGGGAATTCGAACATAGTTTGGACGTATATAAGACCACGAATAGTGCTCAAGTGGAATTGTCATAATAGGTTTTAAATTGTTTGAATTTCATTCAAACCAAGGGACACCTTGTACAGCATTGGCAATACGTGAGCATAGATACTGATTTCTTGGCGTGTTCAAACAGCACTTGCATTTGAGTACTATTCATTCGTAGATAAATAATATATTTGGGACACGCATTTGAGAACACGTTCCTGAGGTCAATGACAACGTCAGGCAGAGGGTTAGGGACATATCTTGCTAAACGCTGATTCGATGAAGGCGAAATTTGTTTCGTGATTGTTACAGTGCTCCCCGTTTCCTTTTGTTCCTGCCGGATGATGTTACACATTAGCGACACATTGGTTCGTACTCCTTTCAAAAAGATCCGCACGCGTTGCATAATGTTTCGTATTCCCTCCTCCCGCCCAGCGAGCTGGTGTCACTCCGAATGATTAGTCCATATGACAACCCTCGCAGAGAGAGGATTGAATGATTTATCAATAGACTTACGATTGGATGGGTGTCAAGCGCCGAGATTCACGGATTACACTGAAGTACTCCATGGAGAGACCCGTAAGCAAATGGAAAAGAAGGTCCACACTTAGGAATTTTTATTAAAGAAATGTCATATACTACGTATACCAAGTATATTATATGAGTCAGAAGTGCTCCTCTTTCGCCTGGGCGTCAAGACGACCAAGCACACAACTGCCGAATGCATTTCGCGGGAGGGATTAATGCAGCCATTGTTTCAAGGGTTCCGGACATGGTTCCTGTCCGGGTTGCCAAGAGGTCTTGCCATTCTATGGAACACTTAAAAGAATGAAGAAGAACGGGAGGGATGAAACATTATGCAACGCGTGCGGTTCATTTTGAGGGAGGTGCGCAAATTTTAACGGTGACACATCCGACCTGAATTTTTTAAGTGAAAATTTCAGGCGCGGCTAGAACAACCTCGTATTTTTGTAATTTTTTCCCTCAAATTAATTTTGCCGTAACTTTTGAGTGCATTGAAAATAAAGTTCGACAATCTTCGCATGGTGTCTCAGGCTTCAGAGATTCATGATCAACAACTTAGCATTACTTAATCTTCAATCTGAAATGAACATAGAAAAGTCTGGAAGTTACCTTTATGACAAGATTCTCTTGGTCTCAAGGTAAATGGAACAGCTTATGTTAGGAAACCCCGGAGAGAAGGCAGTTCGATATAATAAGGAATCCATGGAACTTATGAAATGCATGAAGAAGGTAGGCGTACAAGACAAAGAGCTGCTTGAGCCAAAATATAAATAATCCTATAATTATTATAATATAATAAGGAATGAGTCCTTTCAATTTCAGCAGTGATTGTTTCAGTTTCGCCAGCGCTTCTCCTGTTTGCGGGCTCAATTTCGAAATGGATTTTTTTATTTTGGCAACCTCCGCTGCAATTACGGCAGCGCCAATGAATCTGTTTCTGGCGAATGAACCTGAGTATGCAGAGAAAGAAAAGGAAGTGACATGCTTCCACATCTGAGTTGCTTCATAAGTCGAAGATTTGAGGTAACCTTTTATCCGAGAACTATGCATCGCTACTTTTTTAGATATGGCGAGGGGACTCATGACATTCGAGTATCTTTAGGTCAACTCTCCATGCTGAATATCCGACTCGGAAAAGCCTTTGGATTAACTTGTTCTCTGTCAAGACTCCCATTGCGGGCTCCAGAGTCACGCAGATTCCCATCACCTTCAACACCAGTTCTCGTAAAAACAGTGTTCGTTTTCCGAAAGTTCAATTCCACAATTAGTAAAAAAAAAAGGGAATTAATTAACTTCGTATATTTTCCCAAGCAGTAAAACAAGCAAGGACGCGTCCTACCCGAAGAAAAAGGAACATGGAGCGTCCGACTTCAAGCTAACCGCATTTTACGAAGTGGTGCCAGCAAAATGACAATCACTGAAAGACAACGTCGAGGCAAATAAGTGACACTGGACGAAACGATATAATCAGTGCTTTTTAAGATCCTGAAAAAGATTATATCGAGGTCTCCCTACTCCTGTGTGTCAAGAGAACAATACAAGTAATTCAAAGGGTTTACTATGCGGCATATTTCACGGTCGCAAGTGCTAGTTATTCTGTATTGATCGCGGAAGCAATCTAAAGATTTTCCGGATTTTTTTCATAAAAAATATATAAATGGAGACAAATCATGAATGTGATACATTCATACAGCAATCGTCAGAGGTGATATATTACTTCCTTCCAACAGGAGGATCCAAATGCATCGAAACCATAAAAGCCAAATAATCGTGGAAATACGGCTCTTATCTAGTGGATAAGGCTTATCTGACGAGGAATACGATTCTTGGAAATGAAAGTCAGTTATGAGACCTGCACATTGATGATGAAGCTTCCCCTTTACAACGAGTATTGTCAGCAGTGAACGTGATTCCATCAACAAAGTAACACCCGTGACTCATTGGCTCACATCTCTAAGACGTCGAGAGTGGTGGGATATCAACGTGGTCGTGTGGATTCTGGAGGCACTATTTTAGTGGTTCCGTTGGAAACATCCCTCATTCCTGATATTTCAGTGATCCTTTCCCTGTAAGTGTAATGTTTCAAGTGTTCACCTTCAGGGTATGATGTTCGGAGTATACTATATTACAACATTCCTCTTTAAAGTTGCAATCCTGAAACAGCGCAGAGGCCGACTCCCTCAATCCTCACCAGAGAGCCCTTTGGGACCTCGGGCTAGAATCCTAATGCACTTTAAGGAATCTGGTAGGCGGCGTAAGCCAGAGATAAATAACTAGCCATGATCCTGGCAAGAAATACTGAGCGAAAAAAAGATTGACGAGCTATATCTGCTCTGGATTGAATAATTTTGCGCTGTTNAGACAAATCATGAATGTGATACATTCATACAGCAATCGTCAGAGGTGATATATTACTTCCTTCCAACAGGAGGATCCAAATGCATCGAAACCATAAAAGCCAAATAATCGTGGAAATACGGCTCTTATCTAGTGGATAAGGCTTATCTGACGAGGAATACGATTCTTGGAAATGAAAGTCAGTTATGAGACCTGCACATTGATGATGAAGCTTCCCCTTTACAACGAGTATTGTCAGCAGTGAACGTGATTCCATCAACAAAGTAACACCCGTGACTCATTGGCTCACATCTCTAAGACGTCGAGAGTGGTGGGATATCAACGTGGTCGTGTGGATTCTGGAGGCACTATTTTAGTGGTTCCGTTGGAAACATCCCTCATTCCTGATATTTCAGTGATCCTTTCCCTGTAAGTGTAATGTTTCAAGTGTTCACCTTCAGGGTATGATGTTCGGAGTATACTATATTACAACATTCCTCTTTAAAGTTGCAATCCTGAAACAGCGCAGAGGCCGACTCCCTCAATCCTCACCAGAGAGCCCTTTGGGACCTCGGGCTAGAATCCTAATGCACTTTAAGGAATCTGGTAGGCGGCGTAAGCCAGAGATAAATAACTAGCCATGATCCTGGCAAGAAATACTGAGCGAAAAAAAGATTGACGAGCTATATCTGCTCTGGATTGAATAATTTTGCGCTGTTAGGAAGACTTAGTCATTCTCTTTGTATTGTCGAGAAGAGATGAGAGCATTAGAATAAACAATAGTACCTCGAAACAATTATCAAAATATTTGTCTATTGCAGAAGAGAATGAAAAAAAGGACATATTCAAAGCTGAGACGCAAGGAATCTCACTCTGGACGACGGCCAATCTCCTCCCAACTACTACGTATGCTACTAGAGCAGGAACTCTTTCTACGAAATCTGAGATTGTCAACTTGAGGCTTCGGGAAGCATTTCGTCAGTTGTACGATCGTGAGCATATTGATAATGTTTTGAAGGAATGATTTGCAATTATTCTTGCATTCATTTTTTTCTTAATTCATGGTACAATGCGTTGTATTGCATCACAAGGGTTATTGGACGATTTATCTAGTACCTATCCGTCATACGCCCTTCCCTTTTTGAAACAGACATACTTCCTTACAAAAAGGAATATCATGGAAAAATATGCTTCCGAGATGAGTGCTGCTTTGAAAATGGGGCAAGTGACACCGTATTCAAACGCCATTAACGTTGTCCCTTTTTCGTTGTAACCTTTGCTGTACTCTATGCAGGGAGGTGGATTATAATTTCGCATTGCTAAACATGAAGATCATCTTCAAGGACAGGGACATCCTCGTCAATATGGGCGTCTTCCTGGATAAATTGGCGAAGAATAAACTAATTTCAATGCAAGAGGAAAGGGACCTGAGAGCCAAGGAACATATGAAAATGATCGATGATACTTTTTTCATCCTCTTTG
>CAJPEV010005772.1:0-13191 GCA_905338385.1 Darwinula stevensoni
GGTTGCCATTTCAACACGAGGTACAAGTTGATCCGCGTCGCGAAACAATTTCAATCCACCTCATTCGTTGCGTTCTTGTTGGCTTGTACAAACTAAATCGACTCTGAAAATCAAAAGGCTTCCAACCTCAGGTCCACGTAACCCGAGTTACGCACGTTAGCCTAACTCTCTTGAGATAGTGTCTTGTGAATGCCTATTGCCCCGTACGGGAACATTAGCTTCGACCGCTTTCCTGGAGTGCTACGAAATCGTGGGAGTCAGAAGTAGGAAGGAACGACAAGGACGACTGAACTGGGAAATAATAACCGGATTTCCGATCGTCTGGCTAGTGGGCCCAGACTCTCTTGCTGCCCTCTATCTAGACAGAATTGGGGCTAGGGGACTTCACCATGTCAAATCTGCGCGACAATCACGGATATTAACGATTGAAGCTCCATTCCCTTAACAACATACCGACATGAACGCACGCCCCCTTAGCCCGGCTCTTAAACTTCGAGAGGAGGGCGGGGTGGACTTTAGTGTCCGGACGGTATGGAGCAGGAGGAGAGCGGAAGGGGGATAGTCGCACAAGTTTGGCTAAGCGATAAAAATGGCTTGTTTCACTCACTTGAAGGGAGAACGAAGCAGTCGAAACCATATTGGTCATGTTAGCCACGACTGTGTAATTGGATCTCCTGTCGACAGTGCCTTTCGAATAAGTTTTTGGTTGAGACAATGAGCTGGATTGCACGGCTGCAATGATTGCCGGTTGGTTGTCGCCAAAGCCCCAGGTCACGTTGGCCAAAGTCGGAAGATGATTGCAGGCGCAGCTCAGTTGAAAACTCACTAGACCTGACGTAGGAAGGAATCGGAAAATATGTGAAATGCCTGGTATTGATATTTGATGCTGAACGTCCTATGGACACATAAATATTTGCAACGAATTAAGGGTGGATCAGAGTATTTATGTTCCCAGGAAGTGCAAATGATCCAATGAGGTTGAAAGTTGGTACCAATATTCCTCCAAACTATTATGTAATTCAGAGGCAAAAAGTTTCCAAGATGAATTTAGAAAATTGTGCAGTCATTTGTTAAAATGGTGACAACTAAATAGGAGCCACACACATTTTCTTAGATCTTGTCCCATTTAAATTTACTGAATAAAATTAAATGACTCATAATGAGTCCTGACTTTCGGGGGAAAATCTCAACGAAAGTGCCATGAAAGTGACAATGAATGCAAGGAAGCTATCTAAGCATTTTTCGACGACCAGGAAAATTGATTTTATTCTCGATGAGACGTAAGCTTCGCCCCATCGAGTACAGAAGTCTGTTGTTGTCCAATTAGATCATATTGAAAAACAAAAATTGATAAATGGGTTCAAGTTTCCCTCATACCTCATGGCAGATCCTCTCTCCTTTCGTGCATCAAGACATTCTTCACGTCAATTTGGATATTCATTACCTCCAATATCAAAAAGCTCCTTAGGGTAGCTATTGAGGCACGTCCAGATGATATAAGAACCACGAATTATGAAAACATGAAGACTCTATATGATGCATGAAATGTTCGTTCCGACCTGGAGGTGCGAGGACAATGTTTCCAGTAGAGCTGTTCGCAATTGTCAAGTTCCATTCTTGCAAAACAGGATACTGTAATTTGATTTCCACCCAATCCAACTGTAATCCTTCGGTCACGAACGTGTGATTGTTTGTTGCCTCGATGGAGATGTTCATCGATCCCTCGCTGTTGTATGTGTGAGATACGGTGAAATTCTGAGAGGATCCCACAACTGCAACGTCAGAATCAGTTTGGAATAAACAGACGCATTTCTTTTACTCTCTCCATCCTCAAATTGGGTTTATGAGAAACTGCAACATTCGGAATTTCATGATTGAGCCAGGCTGATGCTGCGTTCTACTGAAAAAAACATGAACTTATAAATATTCAATGCAAATAAGTCCTGCAACAAACTTCATTTAAAGCATTCTAGTTGAAACAGGAAAGAACTCGAAAATTAACTTGCTATAATTCTTAAATGGATATTCACTTATTTTTCAAGTTCTGTGAATTTCCTCCACACAAATACGAGCCTTGCGGTTTATAGTTTAAATGTAGTGAGTTTCTCAGCTGAGTCCAAAGTTTTCAACAGTCAGCAAACTGTCAAAATTCTATAATGAACTAAATATTCAAAGTGGCCATCCGTATTCGAAACATTGAAGCTGGCAAACCGCGGGAGGTTGAGACACGAAATTTTCAAGAGAGATATCATTAACCTTGTGGATCATGATAGGACGAAAAAGAAATTCATAAGAAAAGAGGTCGCCACTAAATCTATTGTCCTCCATGGGCACATTTTTTTGTCGATTTTGTCGACCCATGGAAGAATGAGCCTGGAAACTGCGGCATCCGTCTCTCGAAGAGTCTCCTTCACTTCCTTGCCGTTTCGAATCCATCCAGACCACCTGACCTCCATCCGCGAGACTTTGATTATGGCGCTCGTGGAAGATCTCGAGATCTCAAGGCTGTGATACGGTGGTACTGTGCACTTTCCCTCGAGAGATGTACACCGCAGCTTCCAGCAACATTGTGAGCATGGAGGTCATATTGAACAATTGATATAGCAGCGCCCTCTTCACATCTTACAAAAAAAATTGGTGACTCACCCGGGATGACCGAAGAATTTGTGCTGCCGTCTCCCCAGCTGACGACGACATTCGCCGGCGAACCCTGGGCCATGCTGTACACTAGTTGGACTTCCGCGCCAACAGGGTAATATAAAATCTCGAGTGGTTGCTGGATCTGCGTGAAGAAATGAAAGTAAGCAAAGAAGAGGAAGAAAACAGCTTAACAGGTTTTATTGGGAGAAATGAGTTTTCCTCATTCCTTGGCTTGCTACTTCACAGCAACAATTCAAAAATTGTCTTGGAAATTTCACGAAAGGAAACTTCGCTGTGTCACGCCATGACTCAGATATGGATTTTCTGAAATGGGTCGGATGGGTCATGAAACAACGAAGCAGTGAAACTCGTACAGGGTTCGCAGGATACTTCTTTCTCTACGCTTTCTTCTCTTATATCCTCTGCCAGAATGAGAGAGAGCATTTCACGTTTTTCTTCTTTTTTTTCACCTGGCGGCGAAAAGTGCGGTGTGTCCATACGAAAACAACGAAGCCTCGTTTTTAACACTCAGCGAAGATGCAGTTCGCGATGAAAACTTGCTCTGCCCAAACTTCCCTATGCGATGACAGCGGTTTCATGCGATTTTTAAGAATCGGAACTGAGTGTTCTTTATTTTGTCAGAATGTGCTTCGTTCCTCATGGATCTATGCGCTCCAGGCCCGTAAATGTAGGGATAAAAAATATCACTTCTCATCGTGCTCTACAATATGCACGTGCTGTACTTAAAAATACAAAAATACGTATTTTTAAGTCAATTAGTTCTTCGCATTTACCAGCTTAAATATGACATGACACCAAATTCAAATAACCACTAAGCAAAGGACTATTGTCATTCTCTTATTAATAGAAGTGAACTGAAATGAAATTCATTCCACTAGGGCTCTCCTCGGAACAGATACGACTCTTTCTATCCGTTGAAGATTGAATGAATCCCCTTAGCTAACCCCATGCATTCGCGTTCGTCTTCGTGCTCTGGCCATGGCCTCACCCGAATAGACACGGACTCACCGTCAGATTCTTGATGGGGATTTGGCACAGAATGAGCACCGTTTCTTGTGCGCCCAGAGCCACCCTCGTCAGCGTTCCGTTTCCGGATGGCTTCCATGCGAATGGCTGCAGAAAGAGAAACCTTTCACTTTTTTCGTTCGTCGGAATCGGAAAAGAATCACTTACCTTGAAAGTGAGTTCCAGAGGATCGGGGTTCACAGTGCAGTTCTGCTTCAGGTTCAACGTCTGGTTCTCTCCCCTTACGACCGCCCTCACGTAATAGATTTTGCTGCTATACGAATTACTCAGCAGGTCGAAATCTCCCGTCTCATCGGGATATGCATCCCTTTACATAGAAAGAGAACACGAAATTCATTTCCCCCTCCTTTGGATCTCTGCGGACGAAATGTTCTTTCCTTTCAAACGCAAATGACATATGATAGCGAGGAATTTTCACAGGTCTTCTACCTGAATGCAAGTCCACACGGCGCCGGACAATAGATACTCAGCCCATCCCCTTCTAAGATCTGCGAACTCATGGCCACCAAGTTCCAGCCTTGGCTGGCAGCCGTCAATGCATCCGATCTCTCGATGCTTTTGGAGGCCTGAGATGCTGCAGAGATGTCAACACGACACAATGAGCGATCCCCCACAACGATAAAGTGGATGCCAACGAAGACCTCTCACCGCCCGATGCAGGACAAGTTTGGTCCCGCGAGCAGCCAGAAGAGAAGGGGCAGAAATGATGAGAAGCTGCACAAGCGGTCGAAGAAGTATTTGCCGCCCAGCAGGCACTATCACACGTGGAGTAGTCGTTCTTGCAGACGTTCTCGCCAGGGTCGACACAGCTCGGTCGCGACACCTGAAACCAGTCAATTAGCGGTCATCTTCCTCAAGAATCATCTCCGATGGCAATCGTGAAAAAGTGCCCCATCCGCGAAGCATCATTCCAACCATACCATCGCCAGTGACACGACTCACATTGAGATACATGGTGCCGTTGCCATAATACTCGACGGCGACGAGGGTCCCAGAGATGGGGATCCCCGGTTCCCCCACAAAGATGGACACGGCCTCTCCAACACTTGGATATTGCAGGTGATCCGAGATCGAAGGCGACCCCTTCGGAGGCGGATTCCCAACGAGATGTATTCATGATCTGCACAGAGAGAATGTCTCATCCTGAGCTTGGACTGACTGGATAGGGTGCTTCATAGCTTTTTTTCTTCAAATGTTTGTCACTCGTGAACGAAGAGATTCAGAAACGTACCCACACAAGCTTACACATCATATTTTCTCTGGGTCAAAAAAAGCAGAAAAATCCGAAAACATCCCCCGAGAGTTGGAATTTTTTCCAAATTCTAGAATTTGGAGGTGACGTTGCGTTTCCCAACGGGTTACATTTATGATTTTTTTTTAGGAAAATCATGAGAACATGATTCAGGCGCGATATACGAATACTAGCCGCGCCTTCGGCGCTCCCTTACCTTGGATAGTGATTAATTCATTCATTTTTTGCGAAATGGGAAACACGTATTTAAAGTACGTCCCCATTGACATACGTGACATATAGGGTCGAATATCTTGATTTTTTTCATCAAAATCATTACCTCTATGATTCTGTGTGCCTAACTTGAAATCCTTTCTTGTGTCCTTTTTTGAAAGGGTGGAGAATACATTTTGAAAAACTTCCCTCCAATAATCTACGCTGAGGATACATTTTTCAAAATTAGGATATCTGCTCTACTCAGCTATCAAACAGAGTACCTGTTTGATGGTGAACTTCTGAGGGAAGTTTAAATTTCCTGTCTCTGTTTCGTTGGATCAAAAAAAAAGCAGGGAAATGGGACTGAAAAAAGTGCACTAATGGTGTTAACGAATTTTTATTATTATTTTGAAATGTAGACTCATGGAACTCCATGCCACCCAGTTTCAGCCTCATACGTTTCCCCTTTTTGCTGACGATAAAAAATATATTTGGAAAAGCAACCCATCCAAAAGCTGTGCTCTTGGGAAACGCTCAGCAAAAGTTTAATTTTTTCTGAACTCATCGTCACGTCCGTTATGCGTGCGATAGCTGCTATTTTTCCATTTCTGCTCGAGTCGCTAGGATATTAAAAATTCTTTAAAACGTTACGTCCCCAAGAAATATGCCCTCTAAAAATATTTTGGCAATTTGACATTCGAGCTGAGTCATTCACCAGTCACGTTCTTGCCATGTTACAGGTTTCCATGGGTCACCGTTTATTTGAAGCAAAGAGAACTATTTAAAAAATATGTTCGGCGAAAAGGTGTGCCCCTATGGCGTGTATCACCCAAGTGGAATTTTTCCTGAACTCAGCATGTGAATAGCTACTTATATCAGTCAGTCACGATCGTCTATATATAATATGAAAGTAGAATTGTTTCTTTACTCTGCCATTCATCAGGTACTTCTTTGCCAAGTTTGAACTTTCCTGCACCCTCCGCTTTGCTGAATCCATGCCACCAGGGGATGGAGAAAAATTTTTGCATTTTTCCTTATCTCATCGTGTCGGTGTGCACGTTCATTCCACGTTTACGCTTTCCATGTCCAACCGGACATGGAAGGCAAGAGAAGCCAAAGAAAAGGCAAGGTATGGCCGGGAATTGAACCCTTGTCTCACGGTCCAATATGCTACCACTGCGCCACCGAAACGCAGACACGCAGTGGTAGCTTTCGATGACATCCTTATCCATCACGATAACTATTTTTTTTTTAACTTCTTCCCCCAAAATTTGTACCCCCAGGGCATAAACCTCCAAAGTCAGATTTTTTCTGAATTTTGCACCCCAAAAGGTACATGTGTACCAAGTTTCAGATTTCTATCTCTTCTGGAACATGGTTAGAATTAGCGTCAGTCACGATCGTCTATATATATTAGATGCAAAGCCCCTTCAATTACAATTTAAAATAATCGGAAATGCCATAATAACATGAAGCCAAGACAATTTTTAAATTTAATCAAATGCAACTAAAGATTTAAAAATATGAGTGCGCAGTCCATCATTGTCACGGCGTAACTGAATGTAGCGCCGCGTTCATCTTTTCAATTTGTCGTTTAGCTATTTCGAAAAAGCTGCTGAGACTGTTGTTTTGAGTCGGCCAACTGTCTGATAACGCGGGACTGTATGCCCACCTTGTACATTACGTATTAATTAACCTACTTGACGAGTGATCTCAAGAACTGCTCCTATGGCGCTACCCAAGTCCAATGTTTTGGCGAAAGACTTATGGTTGAAAGACAGTCCTTCAGGCTCTGGTACTAGAGAACACGTCTGTCGAATGTGAATTGCACCGGCAAGAGCGTTTGTCGAACGCCCATGTATACCTGCAATTCAACATATTACTCTTCCTGGTTAAATCCTGAGCAAGATGGTTCTGATCGGTTCGACCGGAAAGAGCATCGCGAACAAAGCATCGCGAAGAGAAAAAACATCGCCAGGCGAAAGCATCGCACGGGGCCCTCCAGGCTTGAAAGCCTGCTAGCAAAAAGGGAAGCTTTACTTCAGTCGGTTCTTTGCTCTCGTTGGGAAAAGGCATGTTTCGTCTTGTTTTTTCAGTCATGTTGATTTCGTACGAGGGAATTTCAATTTAAGGCAATTTAATTTAGTCTGAGCAACTGTTACCTTTAAACAATATGTAAGCTGAGGCATACTCGGGCCGGAGCTTACCCGCGGTGATATCGCTTCGCGATGGATTTTTCGCGATGTTTTTTACGCACACCGGGTAGGATAGCGACATCGCCTGGAAACGAAGCCGCCAAATGGGACTATCGACGTCACGTCGATGACTATCGACGTCCTGTCGATCATGGCGTCTTCGGTCTTTCTCTCATTCATTCCACATCCAGCAGAGATCATTCGCTCAATCGTGGTTGGTGCCGCGATCAGCGAATGCATTGCCCTCATCCTCGAGAGGGCAAAGGACGACCGATCGGCATCATGCTCTTCAGCGCCAATATTCACATCTGCCTCCTCCAAAGCCTCCTCGTATGACTTGTGTATCGTCACTGCTCATTGCAGAGCAAGCGGAAAGCCAATTCTCGACATCATTCGTCCACCTTGGTACCATCTTGGTGGGAGCCGGATCCTGTTCCATTCGCATTCTCTTTCAAATTGGAGATTCTGACGATTTTGCTCCATGGCTTTCTGAGCCCGCTCTTTTTTTTGCATCTGGCTAGGCATTACGAATCTGATCAGAAAGGCAAAGAAAAGAATTGTGATTATGTTCAATTTTGAGACCTTCAAATGGTCTTAAAGAATTACTGAGAAAATGTAGTTTTATTATTATTACGAAAATCCACATAAAAAAGAGTGCATTCTCCCCGAGTCACTTCGTGAGCTATACATTCTTGAATTATATGAATGATGATGTATATGAATATACACCTATCAAGTATCCTTTATGATCAAAATATATGTAGATATAACAAATTAATCACTAGACTGACTTAACCTGAATTTGTTTGCATTCGCGACGTCTCCTATAAAATTTCATCCACGAGATTTGACGTCATCCCCACAGAGTCCACAGCGAAAAAAAATTCGCATCTCCTCGAATCGCCGAAAAGCGTGCCGCGACTCGCACGATCCACGCACTCACCCGGCAGCGGAAAGGAAAGGCCAGGCGGGTCGACGTCCAGCTCGGCCCGGTACGCGCCGTCCACGCGGACCGAGCACTCGAAGGGGACCCCGGGGATGGCGATCTTGGGGCAGTCCACGCCTTTCAGCGTCGGGTCTGAGGCGATGTCCAACGTCGTCAGGGTGACCTTGGGTGACCTCCGGTCCGAGGGCGAGATGGCGATTGCTGTGATGGAGATGAGAGTCACGGTTTGGATGGACGTCGGGATTCGCGTGACGTGAGAGTAACCTGACGTCATCGGTTCGCTTCCGAGGGAAACACCGAAAGCGTTTAAATATTTTTTGCTTAAAATGCTTCAGCGATGCAACCTCAGGCTCCAACACGATGATCGAGCCGGCGACAGCCATCGCTTCTGGGAGATGACACGTTCAAGGCATGGAAAATCATAGGAAGAAACAGTTCACCCACCGGCAAAGGTGTATTCTCCCGGAATCGGCATCTGGATCGGGGTCGATGGCGAAAATATCGGAGGCGACCCGTCGCCGAATGTCACTTCCTTCGTCACGGTTTCCGTGCCGTCCAGATCGGTGGTCACGTTCATGGGAATCGCCTGGGTGACGCGAGAAAGCATCACGTTCGTGCCGTCTCGCAAAAAGGGTTTTCAGAAATGAACCTCGGAGTCTTAAACCGAAAACTGAATGTTTCCAAGTTTTGAATAAGTTTTCAGTTCTTAAATCGACATAAGTGGTGTGCCCTTGGATGTTGCCCGGCGTCGGACACAGGAAACCGATCTGCTGGATTTACGTCGTATTCGTCCAACTTTAATTACGTAACTTCCCGATATGATTGAATCTATCGGGCGAGATTCCCGACAGTGCGATGGAAAATCGGCGTTTCGGATCCTCCGAAAGAACCACTCCGTGCAATTGAAAGGGGCAAGAACCCAGCCACCAGCATCCCAGCCGGCGAACCAACCGTTCCATTCCAGAGTTCTTCTTTCCTTCCGAGGAATCGAAGAGCTTTCCGCTTTCATGGCCGATGATGCTCGTGCGTTACAGGCCCTCTTCGACTCCGACCGATAGCGGCAGGCCGCTGTCGTCATCGGTGACGATCTCGGAGAGGAATCGCTCGGCTTCTGCACGGCATCGGCTCGGGCGCGAGAACGACAGGCCCTTCGGTATCGCATTCTGCTCGGGTGTCTGTCGTCTGGGGACTCGGCGAGAGGAAACCCGACCGGAATTCCAGCCGCAGTTCGCATGTACTAATTTCACTGAAATTCCCTCGTAACAGTTTACATTTGGAGATGTGCTAGTTGTCGCGTGTGAGGGTGTCAGCGCCATGGGCGTCTACTGGTTTATTCACAGGGGGGGGGGCAAGGCACAAGAATGGCAGAACAGATGCACACACAAGGGTAATTTATCTTTTGTAAAATGATGATAAAGTACAAGGAATTATACCAGGGTAATTCCATCTCAAATCAGCCAGAGACTGGAGCATGACCCCCTCCGATTTTGATGAAAATTTTTCATGTGGTACCCCTCATGACCCAAAGTTAGAATGTAAAATTTTGGTTTTGGGTATGGAACCGTTTTAGCACAATAATTTGCTAAATTTTGTGAAATTAAAAAAAGGTGCACCTCTTCACACTCGTGGGCCAAAAACTTTCTGACCAAAACGAACGCAGGGGAACACCATTGTTCTTCAAAATTTAGACTTCCGAAGTTATTTCATATACTTTTCTCCTCGAGGCGACACTGAATAAAATAAAGCTATGTAAAATTTGCCTATTTTTTGTAGATTCAAAAATTTGCAAAATGTCAACATGTTCATCTATGTTTTTGGAATCAGCAGAAGATTTAATGATGTGTATCCCATTTTTGTCCCAACAAATTCCGTTTCAGGAGATGTGATGGCTCGAAATGTTCAAAATCACAAATTTCGCAAAAAACCACAGTTTTCAATTGTATGGTGCCATTTTCTATGCAGCTCAACAAAATTGAAAGATTTGCAGAATGCCTGCCATTTACTTGAGCAAAAGATGAGAGCATTTTCAAAGCTCATATACTTTTTTAAACGCATACCACACGTTTTTACTCAGACCCCACCTCATAATTTCTGCCGTTGTTTATAAGGCCGAAAGCCATACAGTTTTCATTACCAGTTCTTCATTTTTTTTCTTCATAACTGCAATCAAAGGAAAAATGTTTCGCTTTAAAAACAACGACAGAAATTGTGGGCCTCAAAGTAGCCCTTACCTGTAGACCTTTTATGCAACTCTTACGTCAGACAAAGAGACAGCCCAGCAAACAATTTGAAACACATAACGCTGGATCAACGTTTGTAACATTGGTACAACATAGCTTTGTTTGCTGGGAGGGTCTTCTACTCCTTGAAGAGAAACAACAGGCACCTTGGTTATAAAAAAAAATAACCATTTAACTGCAAAAATATAACCCTACGCTTCTAACTATGCCATAAGGGTGCCTTCTTTAAAAACTTTGATTTTTTTAAGCAAACTGGACACAAACAAGTACCAAGGTGCAGGCATAGGCTCACTCAACTAGGGCAGGCCTACTGTAGGCCTGGTGTGAACGACCTACAAGGAAGACGTGAAATAGCCATTCAGCCTTGGATATTTGCATTCCATGTTGTATGATCTTCAGCTTTGGCGCGATGTTATGTAGAGCAGTAGTGTTACCGGAGCCTCTGGACCCAGATGGGTTGAGTTGAATTTTTAACTCGTTAGGATGTTTCATATTGCGTGGCAAGATTGGTCTAAATGGTGCTACGGAAGAAGAGATTTCCATATGAAATACATTAAGTTTCTTTTTTAGTACTACCAGTAAATTGCCATGCCCGATTTCCAGGGGGGGCAAGTGCCCCCCCCCTTGCCCCTGGGAGCGGACGCCCATGGTCAGCGCAGAGGTTCACTTCGTCGATCGGAATACCTATGTCGCCGAGAAAGATCCACAACGCTCGGCCCACATTTTGGAGCGGTCCACGCCGCTTGCACGCAATGACGAGCGTCGCCGTACATTGCCGACGTAACGGATGGACTTTCGCCGGTGTGGATCCCGCAGAATGCGAAAAACAGCCAGTTTTCCTTCGCTCGTATTACCTCCGACCGTGCACGCCATTTTGTTATGAGGAATGGCGCATGCGCAGACGTCCAGGGCTCGCGTCCCTCCTGCCATCTGGCGGTCGGACGGCCAGTCATCCGTCTCTTACCCCGTCGCCATCGTCACGGTGTTTTGCGCTCCACCTGTGTTTCTCCTCCCAACGATCCTTCGAATTTAGCAGTATTTCCCAATCGCATGGCGATTCACTGGCAACCCACTCCATTTCACCATGCCGTACGAGTTATCCAAGGTGAAATGGGGGTTTCTGCCAGAGATAGTTTACGGCAACGTGTGTGCCGTACACCGTGGACTTTACTCACAAACATAGGCGAATCTGTCGGCGTATAGAAGTAACCAAATTGTCGCCTGTTCGCCAGTGAGTTCCAGCCTTGTTGCTTGGTTTAAAGTGGTTTTCAATTACTTTGTTTTTAATTTCGCATTTTTGTTCATTCAAATTAAGCCAATTCTCAGACGATTTTTCGGTTCTTCTACCGGTACCCAGGTATGAGGTTTAAAAATTTTGCAATTTTGGTTTCGTTCTGTTGCCGAAAGACAACAATAACTATCCCCACGATATGACCTCTGTACCTCAGGGACCCTTCAACTGATTAACTTTCCACCCCTGACCTTGAAAAAAATCATTCAAGAAGCCATCGAAAATATCCCAGCAGAAACCTATGGGAGGGCAATTGAAAAAACAGCTGAAACAGGCCACGTGGCCACCTTCTCGTTCTGCAAGAAGGTGGCCACGTGGAAACCTATCTCGTGCCCCATTCCACAAGGGTGCCTTATTATTGCGCAGAAGAGAAAATCCTGATCTGTAAATAAACAAAAAATGTATAACCGAAAAACTGAGTTAAATTCATCGTACCGCACCCTGTACATATTTGTCAGTGCCTCTGCCTTGCCATTTCTGAGAGCTGAAAATTCGATGCCGTTTCAGACGCGAGCCGATGCATAATTAAACTCCGCAAAGTTGGCGAAACCGATGCCTATCGAGACCGGGCCCGGTTTCCCCCCGTCGGAAATGTACGGTTTCACCCACCTGCATCGCAGCCGCATTGGAGACCGCCAAGACGAGCTTCGTGATCGAAACGCTGCCGCCGATGACGGAAACGTTGGAAGCGTACACGGACGAGAGCGACGGGTCGCTTGACGATCCGCATGCGCCTCCGCCGGTACAGTTTGTCGCACAGTACGTCGCTGAAATGAGGCGGGAAAAGGCTCGTGAGAATTGTCGGCGTTCGCTCGGTTAGACTGTCGATCGAATCGATGAAAAGTTTTTGCATGCAATTCGATATTTGCCGTCATTTGAATCACCCCCATGTCTCCTCGAAACTTAATGTTGCGATTGCCTCGCTGCAACGCATGAATTACCCAGCATGTTCTTCCTGTAACCTTGCGATTAATATCGTTATCGGTATTTATGGGTACGATTGATGTTTCAAATCTGAACTGCCCACGATGACACGACGGGGACCCGAGAGCCTTCGTCAGATCTGCCCCGAATATCATTTTTTCCCCGAGAGTGACCTTTCCCTTACAGTTGACCTCTGCACTGCTGAGTTCAGCGAAGCTTCTTCCAGGCGAATTGCAGGTGCAGAAGCGACCTCCTTCTTGCAGAGCGGCCAGGGCCGAACCGATTTCTGCGCACGCCCCGCTGCACGTGTCGGGAGTGACCTCCATCAGCGGGTCGTATCCTCCGGGAACGCGTGAGAAGACCGGGCGCAGGTAGTCGTCTCGGTAGCAGCCGTAGTAAGTTGGACCTGGAATTCATCCCATCGAAATCGATGTGCTCGGTGATCTAGGGGGGAAGGGGGG